>JADKLZ010001913.1:26546210-26563926 GCA_021533235.1 Biomphalaria straminea
ATCTATCTATCTATCTATCTATCTATCTATCTATCTATCTATCAATCAATCTATCTATCTATCTATCTATCTATCTATCTATCTATCTATCTATCAATCAATCTATCTATCTATCTATCTATCTATCTATCTATCTATCTATCTATCTATCTATCTATCTATCTATCTATCTATCTATGGCCTCCTTCATGTCGCGAAGCGACTATGGATCATCTCATGAAAATGAGATGAATGCCAGAGGCATTAGTTATGGTCTGACGATGTCGCTAATAACAAACAAATGTTTTTTCTTCACAATATTGCTTGTATACATTAAATTTAAATAGACCATCAGCGGACAAAGTCAATGTCTGCATTAGATACAGAAAACTATGTAGGACCCAACTGGCTTTGAATAGTCAAGTAAACCACTACACAATGTTTGTAATCTTCGGAATCGAAGACATTGCCATTAAAGGATACGTATTTGTGATAAACATTATGATATAGGCCTACTTCTATCTCTGTATAATTAGAGTAATTGCTACAATAAGATTGTTTTATCCTATAAACATATTGCTACAACACCATTCACTTCTAGGCATAGATATTCTTTAACTTTTAATTTGATTAATGTTCTCTATTGCAACGCCTTGCATACCGTTCTATAACGCTCTGACCTAAAGTTATTATAGCATATTATAACAGATCCTATTGTTTAACGCTTATTTTAAATGTTTAGTAAACTCATCTTACCTTCTTATTTCTAAGTTGACGTGATGTCAGAAACACATTTTCTTGAAGATGTCCAGATAAATGTAATCTCTTCGGTGATGAGAAATCTTCAGTCTTGTTGGCACAACATCTTTTTGTTCCCTGTTTCTGCTTGGATCCTTGAGAATATGAATTGCTTGTCATTATTATAAAATTTAACACTGAATAAGTCTAACACTTGTAAAATAAAATACAGAGTATTTCACTATGGGTACAAGAAATGAGACTTAATAACTTTGAACGTTGAAATGAAAATGGTGGGAAGTGTTAGCGCGTCAGCGTCAAAAAACAGTGACCAGGGCGGGGCTTGCGTAGTCATGGTGAATTTTCGGTAGTGACCAATCGCAGTGTTTTGTTCTCAAGGTCATGACGTCACCAAGAGCCTTGATAGACGGGTTGGACCGAGACCAATCGTAATAGAAGCCCTGAACACTGACCCGTGACATGTGACCTGTGGTCAGTGGAGACCCATGGCTCGTTGCCAAATCACAGGTTAGTAGGCTCAGACCTACTATAACAATGGACCTCATTCACCAATCGTAAACAAACAACGCTTAGCCACGTGGTGCTCTATCTCTTCTATATAACTTAGGCTACGATCTAATTTTTAATACACGATGGCTGTCACGTGACTTTTTTTTTCGTTGTTTTATCAATATCAAGTGACTAAATATTGTTTATTTACAATTGCTGAATGAGGTCCATTGGTCTCGATTGAACTAAGGAAATTTCATCGGCGACAAACGTGAAGCAATAATTAGAGATGCTTTATAGCTTAACTAGAAGAGGACATGACTTCATTTAATATCAATAATTATTTGAACTATATTGTTTTTAGGGTTATCAGTCTTGACTTTTCTATTGTATAACACGATAGAGGTAGAGAACAACCCTATTTTATACAATGACAAAGTTAATTAAAGCTGCTAATTAGAGAACAGAATGAATAAATTATTACATTTTATCATTATTATAGGCCTAAGCTCTCCCCCCCTCTCTCTTTCTCCTCGGCGTTCCTCTCTCTCTCTCTCTCTATCTATCTATTCATCTATCTCTTTAACAAAAACTTCAGATACTGGAGTTAACCTTTGTCCTCTTACACAGGGACGCTCTATATTACTTTACTCTTACGCCCGATATTAGATGCACGCGATTCCACAAGATTGTCGTTGTCGTAAGTAGTAATGGATAGAAAACTCTTCACAATGTGTAAAATATTTCGTAATGGTATGCTTCTGAAAAAGAAAATTCGAACTCCTACCCT
The DNA here is from genome assembly GCA_021533235.1 of Biomphalaria straminea. Classification (NCBI taxonomy): domain Eukaryota; kingdom Metazoa; phylum Mollusca; class Gastropoda; family Planorbidae; genus Biomphalaria; species Biomphalaria straminea. Next base: position 26,548,228 of record JADKLZ010001913.1, read on the forward strand.
CCACGTGTGGCTATTGAGTCCTAAGTATCAGGAGAAGGGACTAAGGCAAATAAGTGGGGCCTAAACAAGCTTCCATGGCTAGCTACCCGCATTGGGGCCTAAACAAGCTTCCATGGCTAGCTACCCGCATTGGGGCCTTAACAAGCTTCCATGGCTAGCTACCCACATTGGGGCCTTAACAAGCTTCCATGGCTAGCTACCCACATTGGGGCCTAAACAAGCTTCCATGGCTAGCTACCCACATTGGAGAAGGAAAACTCAGAATTCAAACGGTGGTAATGACCTTATTTTTCTTTAAGAGATCGGAAAAAGCGAAGCCCGAGTGACCACGTTGGGCATTGTTAGGTAGTTAGATAAGAATGGGTATCTAAAAGAGGATGGCCGCTTATCGTTGGCGGGAAATTAAAAGTAGAAGTAGTGGACATGTTGGCATTACCTACCTGCGCCACTTGACCATCAGAGGTCATTGTTGTAGTGAAGACACCAATGATGTGACACTCATTCAAGCAGCGCTGTTCAAAGACCAATGTTTTTATTTGAGCGGCGAGACCACAGCGCATATTTTTTTGTCAAGAACTTGAAATAAAGTTAGTACGTTGCTAAAGCGTATACAATAAAAAAAAATGTTGTACTCCACAAATAAAAAATCTTTAAAAAAAAAAAAAACAATTTAAAAAAAAAATACTTTAATGTCTGTTGTATTTTTAAAAAAAAGGCCTACTTAAGAAAAAATCTATGTGTTGTTTTTTTTCGTTTAAATATTAGTATATTTCATTAATATTACATCTCTATCTGAAGTTAAATATGTGAATTTTGTAATAATAAGTTATATTGAGTTTATGTTACCTAAGAAAATTTGCTTCAAATTATTTAAAGTTTATTGTATATAAATCTAAAATGCCTTTTCTGGTTCAATAGTACCGTAGCGACAAACCAACTAACAACAAGGAGAGGGGGTTTTGAATTATTTTTTTTTAGTGTAATTTATCTAAAATTAAATGCATAAAAATTGAAATATATTAAGTAGGAGATGTCATTTTATCTTCTAATAAGACCTTGTTAAATGTGTAGACCGCTTTTTGCGATGCGCGTATGCAACAATATTGGCTAAAACGGTTTGAAGAAGACATCTCCGCTAGTGTAATTTTCAGGATTTTTTGTTTGTCTGATTAGTAGAATTTCTTCCGTCTATTGTACTTTTTTATGGTGAAGACTTTTGTGTGAAAAAAAAAAGTCCGCGACAGAAACGTCTTTCTTAACACTAAGGATATTTTTAAAAAGATCATGCTCAGTATATGCGCAATATGTTGGCCTATATAGAATGCGAATATATATATATATATAGAAATGTTACAATAATATATTTAATTGACACAGATAGAGTGTCAAACTCAGTTTTAATGATTTTTTTCTAAAAAGAAAAATCTATCTATCTATCTATCTATCTATCTATCTATCTATCTATCTATCTATCTATCTATCTATCTTCTCTATAGAGTACAAAGTAAGGTGTATGTATGTATGTATGTACTCGTATAGTAATCAAAACGGTTACACAGATCTTGATATAAAATTTGGCAGAAATGTTCCTTGGGTACTAACTTAGACCTGTGTGTATGTATTGCAGCCCTAAAACAAACTCAAGACTCTAAAAAAAAAATAAAGTTGACCAACTCTATTACAGCTATAGTATTTATGGATCTAGGCTTTGTTTACAATGTTAACATGAGAAAAGATCGAAAGGATTTAGATCTAGGTCTAATTTTGAGAACTACACTTTGCACTTATAGATTTTTACTTTGACGCATGAAAATACAACGTATAGTCTAATGATTTTATTATTTAACAAAATTAAGCTTCGAATTTGTGTTTCAAAAAGATTTTTACATATGTTCGTTCTTTGTATCTGCGAATGTAAATATCCTGTTGAATATACTTTCATTAGACATTACCGAAAGGTTACACACCTCTCTATTCCTAGATCTAGGTATTCTAGGTCTAAAACTGTAATTCAACTCTAAGATGATAGACTAGAACTTCTCTTCGCAAAGATAGTTTTAATCTTTTACACATGAACATACTAATTATAGTCCATTCATTTCATATTTTAATCAAATTAACATTGAAATCTGTTTTCTTAATTAAGGTCAATTAGCTATTTTTAGCTCCACTCATAATTCTTTTTTAATGTGAATTCACGCATTCGCTTTACTTATAATATTATTATTTTCTTTAATTGTTTCACTGACTACATCAGCAATACGCAAATTAAGACCCGCGGGCAGCGGGTAATATCTGTTTAGTCTATATATATATATATATATCATTGCAATCGTTGAGAATGTATCTACAAAACTTTGCCAAAAAAAAATTACTTAAGTCTGTTTGGAAGTTGGGGGAGGGGGGCAGAGAAAAGACTTCGGGAGTCAATCCTGATGAAAAATCAAGAGCCGGCGACCTTAAGGCAGTTTGCAGCACAAAGTAGAGCCTGCGACACCGCTGACCCCAAACTGTATCGGCATTTGCTCTTCCTTTGGTTATAGGCCTATCAGCTGGGTGGTGAGGGAGGAAACTGCTGCGTGGGTGACATCGTTCCGACCACGGATAATGCTCAGGTATTCATCTCATTATATGAAAGAAATGCCGATAAACAAACAATGCCATTTCGTTTCAAAATATAGTATAAGTGTTTGTGTTTACCGCGGGCAGCGTTTTATTTACATACCCAAAGGAACCGTACAAACCACCCTTAGGCTATAGATGTCTGATGATAACAATGACTGTCAGATCAAAGTTAACGGCCGTAAATCCATACAACACACCAATGCAATGTTAACATATAAAAAAAAAACGATTTTTTTTTTCACTAATTGTCTACAGGACTCAAGTTGCTTATTTATTATTGCTCAAGTACAAATAAATAAATGCCAGTAATTGAAAAGTTTTGATGTTACCGAAAACACGATCAATTGTAAACTATCTCAGGTCGTCATGATACAGAACACAAAGTTCGGTGTCGGAAAAGATTTGGTTACACGCGCTCAGAAAGTTGTCAAACTCATCAATCCCCAAGAGTTTTTTCCATAACAGGCCAGTTCTGCCTCCCCCATCTTTCCCTCTCTCTCTCTCTCTCTCTCTCTCTCTCTCTCTCTCTCTATCTCTTCCTTCGCCCCTCCCTCCAAGGTTGAACAAATTTCACTAAATTTCATACTTCTATAGAACTATACGAGGCGCGTTGGCTGATCGGTAAAGCGCTTAGCTTCTGAAGTGAGTGTCCCAGGTTCGAATCCTGATGATGACATGGATTTTTCATTTCGCGAATTTTTAGGCGCGCCTGAGTCCACCCAGCTCTAATGGGTAACTGACATAAGCTGGGGAAAGTAAAGTCGGTTGGTCGTTGTGCTGGCTACATGACACCCTCGTTGACCGTAAGCCACAGAATCATCTGAGCTATAGACCACAAGGTTTGAAAGGGGAACTTTACTCTTTAATTACTACAGATCTATACATTTTGAAAATTACATTATGGAAGTTATAAATATTTTCAATTCGGGGAAAAGTATTGCAGATTTTCAATGTGAAAGAAAAACTATTTTTCTAAACTAGTTACGTAGTATTAGACATTTAATATACTGGCGGAATAAAAAAAAGTAGAGAGATGGAGGGGTTTCTGTAGGGGAGATCAAACCACGGTTTGACCGAAAACTCCCTGGCAGTTGTGTATGGGAATTTTCTTGACAAAATCTCACGCTTTGTCTACACAATTATTCATTGATCTAAATAATAGACATTTATAATTTATATTTCAACCCATTTTTTTTACGTTATGTCACCCCCCCCACATTTACTGGTGTATTGGCTAATTCTGTGTGGTGGTGTTGTTGGTGGGACGATTGCATTTACAGCACCACCCAGCCCAAAATTGACCCTAACTTTGTTGTTGATAAATGATTATTAGATTGATTCCACATTGATGTAATGAATGAATTATAAGAATTATTTTTTCACCACACACACACAAACACTCACATACATATTTATAAAAAAAAGAAGAAAAAAAAACAAGTCAAATATATTTTTAAAAAGTTTTATTTAGAAAATCACGTCACAGACAGCCAAAGGCATAGACTTTAACTGGTACTTATTATTGTTATTGTATATGTCATGATCATTGAATGTATACAAGGAAGTACTGTTTTTATTGTGGTACATTTTCAGTCATGTTAAGTATGTATGATAAAAATTTTTTAAAAATCTAATTCTCTAGTGATGAGTTAATACACCATAATTATCAAATATGTTTTATCTATCGCTGTTTTATTTTTAATGACACTCATATTAGGGTTGAACAAATGTCGCACATTAGCATATTGAATAATAAAATTTATTTTACCTATTGTATGTCTATGTGCTAAGGAAAAAAATAGGTGTTTGTAATTATGTTTGTTATTGAGAGAATTAAAAAATAATTACTAGTGAGAATGTTTACTCCTTCTGTGTTTTGTATAAATGAGAATGTTCTCTCACTTTTGTGTGTTGTATACCTATAGATAAACTACACTCCCAAAAGCGCTGAAAAATCAAGCATTCTGATATCCTCGTAGGGATCGAGATACCAATCCTCCTGGGTGTCGCCGTTGAAACTCATTGACATTCTTTCAGATTCAGTACTGGAAGTGGGGGAATAGCTTCCTGTGGGCATTTCACTGGCATCATGTGTTAATGATGTTAGAGATGTTAGAGGGTCCTCGGAGATCAAGGCTACATCGGATGATGAAGAAGCTTCAGGTGTTAGGGCTTCAATTATTGCTGATATTTCCTCTGGGCTTAAGGTTGCAATGAATGCAGATATTTCCTCGGGAGTTGAGATTCTTAGAGAGAATGAAGGTGACTCGGGCGTTTGGGATGCAACAGTAGGTGAAGTGGCCACAGGGGTTGAGGCTGCAACAGTAGATGAAGTGGCCACAGGGGTTGAGGCTACAACAGTGGATGAAGTGGACACAGGGGTTGAGGCTGCAACAGTGGATGAAGTGGACACAGGGGTTGAGGCTGCAACAGTGGTTGAGGCTGCAACAGTGGATGAAGTGGACACAGGGGTTGAGGCTGCAGCAGTGGATGAAGTGGACACAGGGGTTGAGGCCTTACGAGGTTGAACTGCACCAGTAGAGACGTTGTTCAATCCAGTGGAACTTGGTGTTTCACTGACCAACCAGTTCACGTAATTTGTGTTGCTTGTTGGAGACCTCTGACCTAAACTTTCAGGTCTCACATGAGGCATCACGTTCATAACACTGGGGGAAAAAAAGAAAATTACACTTCAAACCATATGACATGCGTGGTTAATCTTAAAAATATGCGATCTATATATTGATCTTAACATAAGATAGATAAGCGCTTTGACGGCTTCAGCTTATTGGTGTTTTCGCAATAAACTAAACAATGCCAAAGATAATAAATTAAAAAAAAATAAATTGCACAGTGTTAAAAAGTGAAAAGAAAGTATCATATAATTTTTAAAAAAACATAGTTTATTCACCCCCCCCCCAAAAAAAAAATTGCTTGCTATTTAAAGTTTGGGTTGGTGTTAGAGCTAGCCCAATAGATTAGTATAGATCCAAACTTAGATGTCGATACGCAAATGTGTTTAACAATAAAATGAATACAAGCGGGAATAACCGCTAACGTACGAGTGTTTAAGATAAGGATTGTCTTAACCTCCAAACCAAATCTAAATTTGAGTTTTATTATACGTTTAAAAAGCATTACTGTTAAATCAGAGTTTTGCGGTGGATTAGCTACTCACTTTTCTCCAAAGATATACTTAGACTTAGACTAAGGTCCTCCCGCGCCGTTCGGCGCATTGGGTGGCAAGATATACATATAAACTGTAAAATTTCTAGGAAATCGTTAGAGCCATTTTCGAGATCAGTGTCCACCTACACATGTTTTTATACTTTGCAAGCACATAAGAGGTCTGTGGCATTTTGACCTCTCATTGCTCGGGAAAGCCTGGGCGGTAAATTTGCGGGTGCTGGGCTGCCCACACGTCAGCACACGCCTCTCTTCCATACTGACCGGGTCCAATGGGATGGCAAGCCATCACAATTTGGGGACAGGTGGCTGCAGGAGTTTGCCAGAGGGCAGTAGTCTTACTACGGTCCCCCCGCCTACAGGGCTCCAGGACCGGATTTTCTGTTAGGGTTTTATCCCTTAGCCTTAGACCTTACTGGGACACACACAAGGCAGTGCGGCTATTGACCTATATCTAGGGATTTGGTTTGTGGGCATCAGGGCGTGTCCGCACGCCGAAGGGCCATGCCTGCCTCACATCATAAGAGGAATTGTAAAAAAAAAAAAAAAAGATAAAAGTCAAAATAGACACAACCTTGTTTAAAAAAAACAAACTTATCTAAGGAGAAGAACCCCTGACTTCATGTAGAAGTTATTTCTCTTATTCAATATAATTAATCATTAATTACCAATAATGAATTGACTGGTTAACTTTTTTTTTTAATCATGTATTATCTACGCCAATGAAAAACATTGCAAAGTTTCAATTTGATCCGAGAATGGGTGTGAGAAAAAAAAAGCTTTTTACCAGACAGACAGAAAGACAGACAAACAGAGTAATTGAATGTACAAAGCCAGGTGGCGAGTAAGACAAGAAGAGAGGGTAGGCTGAAGTAAGGAATCTGTGTCCTGTACCTTGTGTTTAGAGTATGGATCCATGGTGAGCCTGTGACTGTAATGCTAGGATCTAAGACAACTGGGTATCCCGTCGGATGCAACAGGAGCAGCACTGACTGTTCGGGGTCAGGTTTTAAGAATCTTCTAGCATTAGCTTCATTTTGTGTGTCGAGTGACAAATTATGTAGAAATGAAAAACCAATTAGATATTACAGAAAAAGAAAAATCTACAAATTTGTATGATTTTTTTCCAACATTCATAAATATTTTTTATAACAAAGACAAAAATTGTACACTTTGACTCCTCATGACAGAAGTTTCTCTCTGCAATCAAGCTTTTTGACCATTTTTTAAAAGTCTTTCCACATATTTCATCGTAATTAAGTTACATTTAAAACAAAAACAAGCAAAATAGTGCAAATACTTTTAAATAAAGAAAGCTTGTATAAGGTAAAGCACCGTACAATCAACATATTAACAACGGCTATGTCTATCTTTCAAGTACTTATAAAAGTAGAAAGTATTGTAGTCAATTGATAGATTACGATTACAACTTAAGCCAACGAGCTAACTATCTACACACTTCTCTCCGTAGCTTAGTACATCTAATATATAAACAAAATTAATGAATTACGACTAATTGATTAATTAATAATTAATGTTTAATAATTATTTTTTAGAATTAATTTTTTATTGATGCATGTGTTGTCATCGACATTGAATAATTGTACTGCTTTATCCGAGAATTGAAAGTGGGAGAATTTTAGAAATAGTGTGTAAGATATTTGACCAGACAGACAGACAGACAGATTGAGTATAAGCGAAGAAAAAATACAATAAAGCTATGCCCGAAATGTATAGTGCAAAAGAAATATATCGGATGTCGATATTGTAAACTTATTTAATGAAAACTGAACCAGAGATGTCAAGTAGTGAAGCAAAACTTTATTATTATACTAAAATACTAAAGTCCAACACAATGACTTAAAGACTGTTAAACCCCAGTGAAATACTATGTCAAAAGAAAGATGTAGAATATTTTAAGTACTGATTAATATTTAACAATAATAAACAAAATCATTGACGAGAATATAATAAAAAAATGTTTTTGATTCTATAAAACATTATGTCCTCCTTCAGTGGTATAGTGTATCTCGTAGAACACATTTTTCAAAATATTAAATAATGTATTACAGAAGGAGGATGTTAGTGTGGAGCGATAGAGCCAACGAAAGTTGTGCTATCAACTATAAACTCTGCTGATCTTTTTGATTATGTCACAAAATGATAAAGTTTTCTTACTGTAGTTAAAATGATCAAATAAAAATTCCTTCCTAGAACACTGTCTATACTTTCTGTGTATGTTGACAACTGATTGAGTCACAATTTACAACAAAAATAAAATAGCCTATTTCTGCTTCCTGGTCAAGAAACTTATAATCAATGAAGTGATTATAGTATGACATCATATATAAAACTTTCATAGATGTAATTGTCTTTTAATATGTCCTTGTAACGTTAGCTCCTATATGTTTTCCTAAAGTAAATATTCTAAATATTTTTTTAAACATTGTAAGTAGGTTATACAATTTCAGAATTGTTAGAATGCCATGTTACAATCAATTGTTATATTGTTCAATAGTTATATTTTACAATTATCGCTTATGATAATATAGTCCCTATTCTATTTAATGTTTCCCTCTTTACACTACTGAGGTCGTCTGAGGTAAAGGCCTAGTTAATACTTGCTGTCTGCTAATATTGCGGTACCTAATAATTTCAATATAACAGATAAGATAAAATAATTTTTATTGCTCCAATCAAATAGAAATTCAGACTACAATTGACCACCTCAGGGTAACTACTGTGGCAATGACAATATTGCTGCAAATACGAACAACACTCACGAAACAACTACAGACTCGTTAATAATCGTTACCACTTAAATGGTTGTCCATTGAGAAGGATAAATCAGATCTATGTGATTGCTACTAAAACCAAACTTAATATTATGGACGTGAAAGTTCCAGACCGTGTCAATGATGACTACTTCCGCAGACTTAAACTGAAGAAGCCTAAGCATGCTGAGGGTGACATATTTAACACTAAGAAAGAGGTTTACACTGTCAATGATGAAAGAAAAGAGGATCAGGCTGTTGTGGACAAACAATTACTGGAAGTCATCAAGAAGAACCCAGAGAAGAAATTGTTATTTGGTTATTTAGGCGCTACTTTTTCTTTGTCCAACAACCAGTTTCCACATAAAATGGTGTTTTGAACATCAGTTCTTGAAGCATACAATAAAGGTTGAAGTTTAAAAAAAAATAAATACTTATACTATAAAATTAAATATTTGAAAAAAAAACTCTTACATTGCTGTATCCCAGGTGACCTGTTTCTTGGGAAGTACTTGGAAGATATTCAGATGTTAATCTCTTGGCTGCAGAGACATCTTCCTTCCGTCTAAGAAAACGTCTTTTGGTTCTTTTCTGTGTGGATCCGCGAGAAGTCGAATGGCTGGCCATAGTTTTAATTAATGAAATATTGTAACAATGCAATCAGGAAGTATTCCGCTTTAGTTATAAGGAAGAATTAGTTTGGAACAATGAAATAAGGTGATATGAGGTAGGTTTGGGTAAGTGTCTTCTTTCTTGAGGGTCAGGACGTGACCTGGGCGGGGTTTACGGTTGTATGGTTAGTACGTTTTAGGGAGTAGCCAATCAAAGTGGGATGGCTGCCCGGTCGTTCGGATTTATCGATGGTCTCGGGTTCAAACCCTGCCCGCTCCCATCCCTCGTCGTCCTGCGGTAGATTTGGACTAGGAAGTAACTCTGAAGGAACATTCGGAACATGGAAAACATTTGACAAAAAGACAAGAACATCCAGTTGGTCAGATCATGACCAGACAACGATTAATTCGACTAAGAACAATTATAACACTAAGTGTGATTTAGGATTTAGTTTTAAAAGAAAAAAAAAGTAGAAAAAATTACCAAAAGATATTTTAAAAAAATTATGTATATTTAGATATACCACTTTTAGTCCTAGTAAATTAATTTCATTTTGTATACACACATACGTATATATATGCATATGTATATATATATATATATATATATATATATATATATATATATATAGTTTTGGCCAAATGACAACCTCGTTAACCGTCGGCCAAAGAAGCGGAGGGCCTTTATATCATCTGTGTTATAAATGCGAAGGTATAAAAAAAGGAAATTTTTAAAAATACATTTTTAGCGGCCCCGTAAGGGGAAAAAGCCGCTATTAGGTTTGTGCAAAATGTCCGTCTGTCCGTCTGTCACACTCAGGGCGCCGAAACTAGAAGAGATACGAAAAATATTTTTTCACCATTAAATGCGGCTTGAAAAGTTTAGGTGCAACGGCTACTTTTAGTTTTCTAAAAGCAAACCGTTTAATTTATAAAAATTATTATGCAAGCGATTTTTTAATAATAAAACACCTATTGTGAAGCAATTACGTAAATGTAAGGGAGGAAATGTTACTATATGAAATTCTCTTGGCATGTAGATATCACGCACATTTTTTTAAATGAATTTATGTCTGTCTGTCCGTCTGTCCGTCTGTCAGACTCAGAGCGCCAAAACTAGAAGAGATACAAAAAATATTTTTTCACCACTAAATGCGGCTTGAAAAGTTTAGGTGCAATGGCTACTTTTAGTTTTCTAAACGCAAACCGTTTAATTTATAAAATTAATTATGCAAGCGATTTTTTAATAACAAAACACCAATTCTAAAACAATTACGTAAATGTAAGGGAGGAAATGTTACTATAAGAAATGCTCTAGACATATAGATGTCATATAGATAAGCCTTGTGTAGAGAATTAAGTCGTTCGCTACAAGAATTTTTAAACCAAAGTGTTTTTTATACTATTAATCTTTATATTTTTATAAGTATTGAATAGTTAAAGACGTCAGCCTTCTATCACATAGGCTCGAGGCTTTCTGTTGTACTTTGAACTGAATTTCGCAACTTTAAAAAAAAATTTTAAAAAAAAGCTTTGTCCACAAAAGTGACATGATCACAGTTCCACTAAGCTTGAGATCAAAATGGAAGTCGGGATGAACAAAATTGAATACAAATATTTCCAATTTCACCTAGATCTATTACCTATTTGATTGATTCAAAATAATTAATGTGATTTCACTCAATATTTTTTATTTTAAGTACTTTTTAAATATGTATTCTACTTTTTTTAAAAGGTCGATGAGTCTGGATTTAGACGTTTACCGAAAATTTAGCATGTGAAAAACTTCGATACTAACAATTTTCTTATCACTAACGCAAATATCAAATCAATATGTTTGTATGACATAGCCATGCGAAGCACTGCACTCATCTTCCATATTATTTATTATAATACTTATATGTTTATATTTATGGAATTAAGATACTATAGAAGGATCATCGGTATCAGTTACTAAGACCGCATCATAAATGAATAGATTAGAAACAGGATTAACACAGGATTAACACGATACCTGCTAACTACTGTTAAAAAAAGGAAAATTTAAATGTATGGACATATCACATGGACCTCAGTGCTTGCAAAGACCTTCCTTCAGGGACCAGTACCAGGAAGAAGAAAAGGAGGCAAAGAAAGCGATGAGAAGGCAACATAAAAGAACGGGCAGACCTGTCATTGAAATAAATTCTATCCAAGGTAAAAGTCAGAGAGAAAGGGAGAAATACGGTGAACAGATCTTCTTTGGTGCTCCAATCGTTCAACAGACTAAGGCAGGGGTGGGCAACCTTTTTCAACCGAAGGCCGCATTAATAAAATTTGGGAACTAGGCGGGCCGCACAATGTTTTAATTCTAAATCTTCACGTACTTTTCGGAAGTGCAATCCAGGGACGGCCTTGGATAATTGGAGTCCATAGGTGTTTTCTATTTGGTGGCCCCAAATAAAATAGAAACTAAAGGGAAAAAAACTTTCCAGTTACTAAATTATGGTTGGAATATTTTCTTTATTTAATTAAAAAGGTTGTTTTTCTCAGTCAAAGCTCCATCAGTTGTTTCCCTTGCCATCTTGGACAAGCCAACCCAACTCTTTCAACACAGTTCTCCATAGCATTTAATAAATAATAGCAAGACGTTTGGAGATAATGTTTCTTTAGCCTCTTCATTACAAATGATAAGAAAAGTTTCAATAATGTCTCTAGATATTTGCAATGATTTATTTAGGTTTTCGCAGGCCGCATAAAACATTTCGGCGGGCCGAATGTGGCCGCGGGTAGTAATTTGCCCACCCCTGGACTAAGGGAAAATTGAAGGTCAAATGTAAAAACTAAAAGACAGTTCTGGGCTTAGAGAATATTCTTAATCCATTTGTCGGAGAGAAATGGTGAAATACGCTAAGCTGATCATATGTGGTGCCCCAAGCGTTTATAGCTCGTTGTCCAGATTGGGAAGGTTCCACGAGTGTATCAGTTGAATAGAGATATTGTTCTAAACAAGAAAAACATTTCGCTTGACAACTTCAACGTCCGCAGCTGACAGCGTCTTATTGACGTAACAATAACAATGTCCACTACCTGACCGTCTCCAGTGAACCGTGGCAGGATAGATAACCCTCGCCAGTAACTATGAGTGATATAGTTCAAAGCCTTGCCGAAAGTTTCTATCGCCTGACCTCAACTGGACATCGCCAATGTGTGAGCCCGAGTCTCAATTCACCTTTTCCAATTTTTTAAAACTCATGCTGTCTGTCTGTCTGGTATAATGTTTGAGTGGGTTGTTTTTTTTCCCATTCCCCATTCTCGGGACAATTATTTATTGTACATAGGCCTAACAAAATATGAATCACTAATTTAAAAATTAGTATAAATTGTTGCAAATTATTAACCTTTTATGTCAAAAAGGGGAAATAAATCTTACAGCAATAAAATAAGTGACTCTAAATGTGGCGTTCTTCACGGTAGTATTTGTAAAAAGTTTTATTTTTATTTTGCTTGACACGTTTTAAATTTTTATAGAAGTATTTATCGATCACAGATTATATTCAAACGTATCAGAATTTGTAAGTCTCCTATATTATATTTCCATGTTATAAAAGTCCATTGAAATTCATAAGTTATATTTTCGTTCATTGATAAAAGAATGTCACTAACCACTCTGCATATATGATATAGATCTGATTATGGTATAGCGAATAGCGAAAATGAGAAACGAAAATCAATTCAAATTTAATCAAGCGTTATTCTTTCTATCTTTTTTTATTTAAATAAGTCAAACATCAACAGTTTCATTGGCTTACACTTCTCTGTGCTTGGCGTCATAATTGTGTACTTTTTTTTAAAGCACAATATAATCAGATTACAAGCTTTCTTCGCTTGCAGGGGCGATATTTTAAATGTAGTTGGCTACAATGTTCTCTCACTAGGACTTCCTTGCCATTGCTTAATTTGTCCATTCGTTTTAAAATTGGTTCCCCTTTTTATTTTCTTACATTTTCCCTTAGGTTTCCTTAAATTGCTTCCACATTTCTCCAGATCATTTTCTCTTCTTTTTCTATGTAGAATCGAATCTTCAAATCGAAACACAGTAAAGGGGAGATAACTGTATTTCTAATTGATCACGAAAATCCACATAAATAAATGAACACATTTAAAACTGTGTTGCCTTATATTGTCATGAAAGTCTTTTGGAAGAGCAGGGCCGGATTTAGAGGTCCGTAGGGAACGAAATCTGCTATTGATTTCCTGAATACAAAAGACGATTTGTGTGTGTGTGTGTGTGTCAGGTCTTAGGGGAATGTATTATCAACAAAAAGCCCACAATTATTTCATCAAAGAATGTTTTAATTTGTGGAAGTCATATACGATGTATCAGCAACTAAATTACCGCATTGACGAATAATACTCTGCGTGTTTTTTTTTTTTTTTGTTTTTTTTTTGACGTTGATAATTTCACTGAAATCTAGCACCAAGCGTAAATCTTTTATATATATATATATATTTAAATCTTTCAGAGTAATTCTTAATTTTATTGTTTTGTATGTATCTCTCCAGTGGAGTATCTGGGACAGTAACCCCACCTGCCCTCCTCTAAATCCGGCCCTGTGGCGAAGGAATGAATGTGTTTGACAGGCAATATAATAAAGTAAAGTAAAGTGTCCCCTTCAGACCTTGCGATCTATGGGGCAGATGATGTTAAGGTCATCTGTTTCTTTGGCCAACGGTTAACGAGCAGGGTGTTATGTGGCCAGCACAACGACCAACCGCCTTTACATTCCCCAACTTAGTAATTAGGTACCCATTACAGCTGGGTGGACTCAGGGGCGCCCTAAAAATCCCAAAATTCAAAACCCTTGTCTTCACCGGGATTCGAACCCAGGACTTCAGGTTCAGAAGCCAAACGCTTAACCATTCGACCACCGCGCCCCAAGGCAATATAATGGTTTTACATATTTGTTTTTAATAAAGATATCTTTAAATCTGTATAGATAATTACCTACGTCCCCCAACCATGCGAGACAAGGCTCACGCACACCGACTCTCTAACCCTCAATGATTAACTCATGTAAATTTCGCGGCAATAGAGAGCGGTGCTCAGAAACAAAAGAAAGGGAAGGGGGAGAACAAATAATCTTATCACTAAATAGCGGGGTATGCTACGCCGCGAGTTGGCGCGTAATCTATTTACCCCTACTAGTAGACAATCATCACAAGTACATTAGTACACACACTAAAATGTCCAGTACTTTGACAGCTTTGATGTTACCGATGACACGCGTGGACACGGACCATCCCACACCGCCATGATAAACAAAACAATAGCCAGGTGGCGCTGAAGGTTCTTTCTAAATATTCTACGCTTTCATCTCTCTCTCTCAAGCTTCCCCCCCCCCCCGCCTCAAAACAGACTTAAGACAAAGTTTTGTATATTGCATTTCTCTCTTAATTCTTTTCTATTTTTTTTTCATTTTCCCTCAGCTCAAAAAAAATATATACAAAAACAAAATCTAATAAAATACTCAGAAAGACATAAAGATATGCTATGACAAATGAGTGCAAATGCCCCTTCTTCCCTAGTGCTATTAAAACATGGAATATTATGGGTCGCCTGAGTCAGCCAAGAAAACCTGTGATTTGGCAGAATTTAGGTCATTGGTTAATATGCATGACTAGATGCATGACTCGTAGGACGTAATAATCTTTTTTTTTTTTTTTTGAAGTAACGTCTGTATATGATAGGGTAGATAAGATAGAGTTAAGACAACTAGAGCAATATATGAGATGAACTGTGCAATCGTTTCTAAATCTCTCTATATAGTTTTCTTTCCATATGTGTATTACGGGTTCACAATCTTGTTCGGGCTTTTTGATAAAAAAATGCAGTTTTAAAGTACATGGTCAGCATTCTTTGGTGACACACCACAGGGGAAGATTGAAAAAAAAAACAATAAACACATAAAAATAGAAATTAAAAAAACATCAATACATTTTCTAAATAAAAGACATATTAAACAGACATGATTTCTTAGGCATCATGTCATGATTTTTTTTAAATTTTCCAGTTATGTTTGTTGCTTTTTTTTATTTTATTTTATTTTTTTTTTTTTTGCGATGTACACGTAAGTTTTAAATTGTGTACGTTTTAGCAATGTACAAACTTTATTTCAAGTTCTGTCAGTAAAATCTGCGCCAGGGTCTTGCCGCTCAAATGAAAACAATGATCTTTGAACAGCGCTGCTTGAATGAGTGTCACATCATTGGTGTCTTCACTACAACAATGGCATCTGATGGCCAGGTGGCGCAGGTAGAAAACGCCAACACGTCCACTACTTCTACTGAAAAATTTACCGCCAACGATAAGCCGCCGTCCTCTTTTAGATACCCATTCTTATCTAACTACCTAACATTACCAAACGTGGTCACTCAGGCGTTGCTTCACCGATCTCCTAATGGCAGATAACAAAATTATTTGCACTTGTATAAGACATTACCATAGACATAAATACATATAT
>JADKLZ010001913.1:26576747-26593199 GCA_021533235.1 Biomphalaria straminea
ACCTGGGAGAATCTTCAACATGGACCCTGCCACCTGTGACCTGGGAGCAGAAGTAATTGATTGAACACAATAGATTAGCGCTGTGAAAATAGGCCCTAAAATCGCTGAGGATAAAAAAAAAAAAAAAAAGATTTGGCCGAAGAAAAGGGTTAGAGAAGAAAATTCAGATGGAAAAGTTTGCCCATTTGCTGCCTAATATTTCGGGCCCGTTTCGCAAACCGCAGGAGAATGAACAGAAACGCAGAGAAAAGACCCCAGCCCCCTGTACGAGAGAAGTGGTCATCATCTTTTTACGTTGGATAATCTACAGGTGGAAATATTGCCAAGATATCTTAATACCGTTTTTGTGTTTTTGCTGTTTTAATGCCGACAAAAATTCAAAGCTATTACTATTACGATTTATAACAATACTTAAGAAAGCGAGATCTAAATGGGACGGACGGACGGACTGACTGACAGACAGACCACACAATAACTAATAGCGTATATTCCCCGTTCGGGACCGCTAAAAATAGAATTAGGACAATAATTGATCTTTAAAAAAATGAAATATTTTTGAGTTGAGTTCATAGGATACAAATAAAATTATGAAATGGTCAGACAATCCCTCTGACATAAATAGAATCTGGTAACAAGCTAAAATCTCAATTCATTACATTGGAATTAATTGAACGAGATGGCGATACAGGGTCGGGGAAAGAATTAACTTAAAAAAATATCACCTAGTAACTACTTGTTGAGTGGGTGACACAATAAAAAAGGATAGACAGCGTCTTGACTACCTACCCCCTTTACGCCTTTTTTTTTTACTCTGTAGTGACTAGTGTAGTTTCTACTAAAAGACACACTGCTGCACTTTAAACTCCAGGATAGAAACAGGTTTTGTTTATTAGACTGAAACTGGGCTTCAGTTGTAAAGGACGATGTAAACCTAAAGGACGCTTGATCCAACATTCAATGTCTTTAATATGACAAACATATAGCTCGAGAGCACTTAAGAGCGCTATATCCATTCAAAACTTCTTCGCACCAATAAGTTTCAATGCTGTTAGAGAGAGAGAAAGAGAGAGAGAGAGAGAGAGAGAGAGAGGAAGAGGGGAAACATGTTGGAGCCTCACCACTGTTGTGAGTGTGTTCCATTTTTCTTGAAGTACCAGCTAGACCACTGGTGGCGTCGACTTCTAAATAGAAGGGGACTTAAGTCCTCCCTTATTTCTCCTGTACACCAAATCGCATGACAAAGAAACAGCGACGGAACCTTAGTGACCAGTTTAAGGATTTACACGATTAATAATTTAGAAAATGAATTCAACTTCTGTTCTTTACGATACAGGCGTCACTAGGCTAGACGCCACCCTGTGCGATCAAACGCATACTTCACGATTGCACTGATTATGTATTGAAATAATGAGTCATTAAGAGGGGCAGATTTTACAAAACATCTACCATGTGCACAGTGGTGTCACTAGGATGGGTGTCACCCGGTGCGATCAAAAGTATACTTCACGATCGCACTGATTATGAATTGAAATAATGAGTCATTAAGAGGGGAAGAAAATTACAAAACATCTACGAAGTGCACATTTCATCATCATCATTCCTTTGTGTTCCTCGTGGAATATAGGGCCTCGACAAAAACACGCCACTCTCCACGGTCTCTTGCAAGTTTTTTATAGCTTCCCAGCTCTTTCCGGTTCTCTCGTCTTCCTCCAGTATACTACGTCGCCATGTTCCTTTTGGTATTCCTCTACGTCTTGTTCCCTGGGGGTTCCACTCTAAGGCCTGCCTAGCTCTGTTGCTGGTATCTTTTCTAAGGATGTGACCAATCCAAGATCTGCATCTCTATATTTTTCTGCCCACTCAGTGGACATTTAGTAAATAATAATCACAAAGGTGGTTACTAACGTGAGAAAGATGTATCCTGATTATTATAATGTAATATCTAGCAAGCTATGAGATGGGGCTAAGTAGCGACGGATATATTGCATTCCTTATTAATCTTCGGGAGGCGCGGTGGCTCAGCGGTAAAGCGCATGGCTACTGAACCGGTGGTCCCAGGTTCGAATCCTGGTGAAGATTTGGATTTTTATTTCGGGATCCTTGGGCGACTCTGAGTCCACCCAGCTCTAATGGGTACCCTACAATAGTGAAGGAAAGGTAAAGGCGGTTGGTCGTTGTGCTGGCCACATATTACCCTAGTTAACCGTAGGCCACAGAATCAGATGACATTTACATCATCTGCCCTATAGACCACAAGGTCTGAAAGGGAAACTTTATTAATCATCGGAGTCTATGGATGCTATGGTAAACTCGTAAAGTTGAGAAAAGAGAAGATGTACGAATAACATTGAGGAAAGCCTAGAGTTTACCTTTTTTTTTTTTGTAAACGAAATAAAAATAGCAACGGACTAAGTCGAATGGCCTACCATTTTTAGGCAATGAGCAAAGGAGGCAGCACCAATGTTGAGAGTTTGGGCTAAAAACGAAATAAATACGTTCAATTTTGAAAAACTTTTATCAGCTCTGTCTTTCTGCTAATCTGATCTTTCTGCATCTCGATCCAGTGAGCGCCAGAGAATTGGAAACATTTTTTACAATAAAAAAATAACTCAGAATACACTGAAAAATTAGCACATGTTTGGAGGGAGGGGGGTATTCCTTTAATTTAAAGTAAGTAATATAAAAAAAGAGAGAGCACCTTTCATTTGTTCGTTCTCGACACAACATGATAACCATACAATAACGTGTTTGTCAACATACTAAAGTCACCCAAGCGTATCCTACTAGCGTGGTTAGGGGTTAGTCTAAATAAAAAATACAGTTACAAATTCCAGTACACGGAATAGTAAATAATATTTGACCTAAAGAGCGCATTCACTTTCATAGATTCGTAAAGACCTGAAACACTTCATTCACCGCCATGACAGAAAGGTCACAACTCGGAACAGAAGGCAATATCTGTAAAGGTATCATTGAACACCGTAGTTCTGAATTCAAAAAGGCGGGACAAACAACTTACGATAGCGTTATGACGACTGAAAAGAAAGCGTAATTTGACGGCGGGGACTGTATTACGCAATCATTAGACTATGGAGATATAGAGCCTGATGATACAAAGGCGCAAATAGGGGAGGCATACATAGACTATTATCTAACGGTAATAAAAAAAAGTTATTTTTAGCTTTCCAGGGAGGTAGCTAAATAAGATCGAAGCGGAAATTGTGATGAAAGTCATTTGTTTATTTTCCGTCGCCCACACAATATCTGAGTAAATGAGTGGTTTAATTCATATCTTTATTGCTTTCAATAAAACAGTTAGTAGACATTACTGAATTATAGTTTTTAACATGATACATTCAGTGTTTTTAATTACTTCATCCAGTAATATATTCACAGTAGTCGCCCATGGCACTATGCTGGGAAATATATTTCCATAAGTACTTTATATTACACTGTCAACACCAATCCTTTAACTTTAATTTCAAGTGTTAAAGATACGCCCAAGTTAGTCCCAAGTATGATAAATATATATGTATTTATGTCATTCCTCCTATTATATTGCAAACACTTCATGTCTGGACACTTAACGGGTATTTCGAAAACGGCTCTAAAGATTTTCCTAGAAATTCGACGGTTTATGTCGATCTTAAAATATAAAAAAAATAACTAAAAGATCGGCCACGCAGTGAAAAACTTTATCCGTTCTAGTTTTTAAAAATAAACTTTCGCTGACTGCTTAACATTTTGAACACGTCATCAGCGGGAATTCCCGTACACAGCTCAACTGTTTCATTGTAGATGTATTCAATATGGAGAGGAATAAAATAAATAAAGTCGACATACATTAAAATTTTGCGCACCGTCTTATGTGCAAATTGTCAAAAACCCCTCCTTATCTTATTAGCTCTTGATGGTTATTCGTCTAGGATGATTCTCACTGATGTAATTTAACTGATAAAACACACCTTAAA
Source organism: Biomphalaria straminea (assembly GCA_021533235.1). Classification (NCBI taxonomy): domain Eukaryota; kingdom Metazoa; phylum Mollusca; class Gastropoda; family Planorbidae; genus Biomphalaria; species Biomphalaria straminea. The sequence goes on from JADKLZ010001913.1 coordinate 26,580,719, forward strand.
GATTACGATAACATTAAAGACCACAATATTCAATAATGATATAAATTATGATCTCTGAACACAAATTTGCATTCTAAAAATTAATATTTAATTAACAGCTATAGTTTGATATAACAAGACAGCACAATACATAAACAAAAGAAGTTATTACTAAAATACTATTATAAAGTTTAACTCTTGTGATTCTAGAATTAACATTTAATAATCACATAGACATAGATACTTGGCTGTTGGTCACGACGAACTCTCTCTCTCTCTCTCTCTAGTCTCTGCACGGAACCTGTAGCCCAACGTCACAGTCCGCTCAACACTAGAGTGATATTTACTTGCGTAGTAGGCAAATGTTACACCACATGTATAAGTACCGTCTCTGTCTCTGACTATGGATGCAACTCTCGACTAAGACTGCCTGTCAGTCTGTCACCAAGACTGTCACCAAGACTTGTCACCAAGGACTGACTGTCACTCTAAATAAATAAATAATCGAAATATCGCTAAAAACTAGCTAAAGCGCCATTCTATTACTTCATAATCACCTAACATCTAAATAAATAACTAATAGAAACATTTTCTTACCCTGGTCCTATAGAACTAACTCCTACATGTTGTCTCTGGCAAACAACTCACACCTCTTGGAGCCAAGATCGCGAGCCAACCTCGGCGACTTGCTCCCAAAGTCTGTATGGGTCGTTCACCAGAAAACGTCTGACATACGCCCCTGCTAAACTACATGGCGCTGTCCCGGTCTATCCCAAACTTCTCTATATATAGGCTAAGTATCTAGCTTCCCGCCTAACTAACATTAATAATTGTCTGTCTGTCGAGACCCCCGTATCAGTCGCTCTACAAGACAAACATTACTCTAACCTTTGTCTGGTCTCTGTCAAGTCTATCAGTGAGCCTTGATAATAGTTATAAAGCTAATTAATAACACTCACACACACACACATCCGTGACAGTGCACGTCCTTTGAAACTCATGGAGCTGAACTGTTGGCAGACAAACTTGAATGCGCAATGCTCTATGGCAGCGGTTCTCAACCTATTAAGCTCGACGACCCCTTTTTACAATCCCCCACTCTGCCGCGACCCCCCCCCCCCTCTCACACACACAGCAATAGAAGAATAGACAAAATACAATCCATACTTTCGATGGTCTTAGGCGACCCCTGGCAAATCGTCAATCGACCCCCCCAAGGGGTCGCCACCCACTGGTTGAGAACCCCTGCTCTCTATGGGAAGACTCATTGCAATATTGAAGCATTAAAAGAAAAAGAATGAAAAGTTACAGATTTATATCATTGTCATGAAGTGATTAAACAAATATTTTAATTTTAATAGCTCACTTCAGAACAATCTCCCCCCCCCTTTTTTTTTTCCCCACTGCAGTTTAAATCAACTTTTTTTAAATGTTGGCTCATTGAAACTGTTAACGGAGTAACTCCAGAGTGAAAGATCAAGAAATAAAGCTGGTTAGCTCCAGAAACTAATGCAATGTCTAAGGGTCCAGAGTGACCTAGTTCTTTCCTTGGTTACTGCAGTTTCCTAATCGGCCAGTTTCGTATTTGGAAGAGAATTATCTACAGTGAGTTCTGAATTGTGTTAAGTCTTAATGTTTACTTAAACAACTTATAATCTTAACTGTGAATTATGTCATGTGTTCGACTAATCAGTCAGTTTTGTATTCCTTTCATCTTATCTGCCCCTCTTAGATCGCAAGGTCTGAAAGAGGTACCATTACTTCTAGTATAGAATATAAAAGAATCCTAAGATTCCTTGAAATTCCATTGATGCTATCTATCTATACGTCAATACTTATTTGTTATGGATGACAATAGTTTGTTTCCAATGCAGTATTCATAAGTCATTCAGTTCTAATCAATGACATGCCCATTGGATGTCATTGTTCCGTCACGGTCCATGAGTAGCAAAAGAGTGCTCCCTACCACTTCCTGCATTGTTCATTTATAGAACATATAGTCCCTCAATAGTTACAACATATAGTCCCTCAATAGTTACAACATATAGTCCCTCAATAGTTACAACATATAGTCCCTCAATAGTTACAACATATAGTCCCTCAATAGTTAATTAGTTGTTTTCTTTTGCACCAAAGAAAGAAAAATAAAAGACATCAATATATGGTTATCTGGTCTGTGGTCGCGTTGCAGGATCAAATCAAAACTAGTTGTATACGCAAAAACAAAAATAAATATATATTACCAAATCAAATTTTGTATGTCTAGTTTACTTTGTAACGATATTGGCTTACAAGATTATCAAATAAAGTAACACAGACCAACAGTAGTCACTTCGTTGCTAAACCTGTTGAGCGACCACCTACCGAAGGGTACGCGATGTAATTAAAAGAAGATAATTCGATAGGCTGTTATTTTCTTTCAAGGGATAGTAATTATGTCTTTACAAATCCAGCTTCATAACTAAATCTCCAAGGGTACCCGACGTAATGAAAGGGGAGATAATACGACAAGGCTGTCCATTTCATTCAAGGGATAAAAATTCCATCGTTTTTAATTCATCTTTAAAAATAATTTTAACATTTTTTATGTGTTACCATTAAAAACAAAGAATTATAAGTAAAAGAGAAGTCTTTTTACAATTCTCGAGATACATTTGTTACAAGATCAACTCAAAACGTTTTCTTGCACAAGATGTCATAACACTTTTTTATCAAAGCGATTCTATCTCATTTTCTCTTTTCTAAATTGCAAAGCTCGACGCAAAGTATCATTTATCATATCCAATTTGTTACAGACGTTTCTTAAAAAAAGAAGATGATTACGTCCTACGCGTCATGCATTTAGTCATGCATATTAACCAATGACTTAAACTCCGCCAAGTCACTGGTTTTCCTGTCTAGCTCAGGTAACTCATCCCATGCTCTAATAGCGCTAGGGATTTTGGAGATTTTGTACAAATTTGTCCTTTAGTCGTTGAGGTATGGACGTGGCTGTAAATAGTTAATGGTTGGAATACAGTAGTATCACAACTTGTAATAAAGTTAATTCAGAAAACCATTGTTCTATTCACTTATAGTACTTTATGTTTTGAGACAACAGCGCTATAAGAATCTATATATTATTTCTCAAAGTAAGAGGTCAAACATGCCAGCAACAAGTAAATAGGGAAGATCCCATGGCACACGCACGCGGTGTGAATAGAAGTTGGTGCATCCCAATCCGCACTATTTTGTGAATGAAAGTGGTGTTTATATAATTATCTCTTCTTCTAAGATTATTGTCATAATATTAAAAGTATTTCCACATTATTGTGTCGTTAGAATATTAAAACTAGAACAACAACAATACACAGATAGAGTCTACTCTCAGGTTTCACTTAGAAAGTACTTTAATTACGCACATTCGTTCATTAGATATGATTACGAAAAGTAACTCATCTCTCTATTCCTAGATCTAGATCTAAAACTCGAATTCAACTCTAAGAATATTATAGAACTTCTCTTCGCACATTTATAGTTTTATGCTTTAGCACATGAACATACTAATTATAGTCCATTTAATCAAATTAACATTCAAATTTGTTTTTCTAAAGCATTGTTACATGAGTGCAGATATATTCTTAATATCGCGTACATTAAGGTCAATTAGCTTGTATTTTTTTTAAGCTCCATTCATCGTATTTTTCATTCATGAATTCACGCATTCGCTTTACTTATAACAAACAAATGGGAAGATCCCAGGGCGCAGCATGGTGCGAATGGGAAATAATATATCCAAAATCCGCACTATTTTCATTCACAAAATAGCATAGCATATTTTTTTTTTTTACTTTAAAATGATTTTAATAATGTCCGGAAATTTCCAGGACTTTTTCGACCGGAGGCATAGCATTTAATAACATTTCAGGAGATTTCCAGGGGGCTCCTGGTAAATCAAGAGGCCGCGGGGAATCTGTTATGTTTTATAAAATGGTTCAATTTCATATTTTATACACCTAAAAATTAGCACGGGTCCAAAGAAAGTTCGGGACCCACTGTGGTCCCATATGTTGTAGTATTTTTATTCATGAATTCACTTATAACAAGTAAATGGGAAGATCCCACGGCGCATCATGGTGTGAATGGAAATGGTGTATCAAAATCCGCACTATTTTCATTCACAAAATAGCATAGACATAAATAAATATAGACTGGAAAAAGGAATTAACTTCATGTAACTTGGTATCATTTATATACCTAAAAAATTAACACGGGTCCAATGAAAGTGCGGGACCCACTGTGGTTGCATATGTTGTAGTGCCTAAGGACTGCCCTGGAAAATAGCGGCGTATGCTATGCCGCCGGTCGACTAGTACAAAATAAAACGAACTAATACTTAATAGCTTTGTTTATTTAAAGATGTTTCAACCAACAGTATAGAAACCTACTCAGATTCAAAGATTAATTATCTATCACATCAACTTTAACAAACGAACCCATCAATTACACAAGCATAAGCTACCACAGTGAGGGATCTTATTTGGTAAATCTTAACTCACCAATCGATACTGTCTTCTCCAAGTGCTTGTTATGGTACTGGCATCGATCTGTGCAGTCTTATGTGTCCTGTTACCCCTCCTCCATTTTCTTTTTGTTTTGCCCATTCATTATTTGTGAATCTGTCTTCCCCATCGCACGACACACATAAACACGCACGTCTGGTCATTGATACCCACCTGCACCTACATAGATACACACACACGTATGGGCGACAGTCACACACACGCAAGGTAGACATCCACACACGCTTTGAGTGCTGACCGTGACCATTATTCTCCGGCAATGCTGGGTGTGGCATTACATGCATTTCAGACATTTGAGATGACTCCAAATCTGCTGGAACCATGCGGGATTCTCGAAGGAGTCTAAACGAGGCGATAACTTAAAGCTAGGTCTTCATATAAGTTGTGTGTTCAAAGCTGACCAAAATTTTAATAGTAAGAAAAAGCATTTGTTTTCCTAGAGACAAATTCATAGTACCAAGAGCAATACCCAGTGTTCATAGTCTATCACTAAATTTGAGTCGTGTACAAAGTATAAACTTTGACATTTGTCAACTCTGCTGTGTGTCGGCGTTAATCAACAGAGGAATTAACAGAGGAATTGATCAACAGATGTATTAATCAACAGAGGAGTTGATCAACAGATGCACTGATCTCAACAGATGAAGTGAAACAAGAATATCAAGTTTTGTTGATTTTATACCCGGACTCTAAATTGATGCTTGATGTGTGTGTACATGAAATGTTGGCACCTTGGATCGATCAATATTCATATTTCACGTAAGAATATTAAAGATACATAACAATAGTTTTTTTGTTTTTTTTTTTAATAAGAAGTTGCGCTCGGAGTACAAAGATTTACATCTAAAGACCTCTCTGATGCTAAACTCTATTGAAGCTCCAATTGTTTCACGTTGGAGGCGCGGTGGCTGATCGGTAAAGCGATTGGCTTCTGAACCGAGGGTCCCGAGTTCGAATCCTGGTGAAGACTGGGATTTTTATTTCGGGATCCTTGGGCGCCTCTGAGTCCACCCAGCTCTAATGGGTACCTGACATTAGTTGGGGAAAAGTAAAGACGGTTGGTCGTTGTGCTGGCCACATGACACCTTCGTTAACCGTAGGCCGCAGAATCAGATGACCTTTAGATCACAATGTCTGAAAAGGGAACTTTACTTTTTTAAAAAAAATTGGTTTACGTTAACACCTTGGTCCAAAGTTTCGAACTATTCAAACATGAACTGTCGTGGCAGCGAGACATTCTTTCCATTGCTAAGACATTTCGTTTGGTAAGTACAATATACGTACATGAAATCTTTTACGTTTTAGATTCCAATGTAAAAGATAGATTAGAATAGCTTTTACTTTAATTTTTAACCCAGAGCGACTTATAAAGCATACACATATGCCTCACCCACATACACACCAATCGGTTGTAATTACACAATACATGCACACTTGTCAAAGTTGACAACAGTGACCTGTATTGACCAATGTATGATATCCATAAAAAGACCATGTAGTTTTACATGTCAGGAAGACGTGCCACTAGACCCATGACGTCAAAGCCATAATATTTTGAAGTGACCCGTAGAGTTGTTGTTGTTGTGGCGTAGTTGGGTGGTGCATGCTGCTAACTATAGTCATAAACTCCTTTATCCCCTCTGACAATAAAGTTCAGCCACGCCATCGGCCTTCATTGAAACCCACTGAAACAAAGCCAGCCCAACAAGTCCATTGCGAAATATGGAAGCGATCTTTGACTAGCAAAACGGTATTGCCGTACTTTCATGGCGTCAAGGTTGATAATGATGTTATTGAAGTCAAGTGATAAAATGCAAGTAACGTTCTTAATAACTGATATTGTTGCATTATTGAAGTATTTATAGGGTTATTGTTGTATATATATATATATATATATATATATATACAGAGAGAGAGAGAGAGAGAGAGAGAGAGAGGGAGAGAGAGGGGTAATGTAAAATATGATTTGCTATTGTTATTATTCAAGCCGATAATCTTATGATTTGTTAAGTCCTCAGCAACTTACTGTCCTGTGCCGCTGTACTGAGCTAGTCCCCCAGACTCGCCATTACTCTCAGATCTTAGAAATACATCACCAGTATTATAACGTTGTTTTAAAATATCAGCATTTTTAATTATAAGTAAAATTAAACCGGATGCTGGACTTTGCGAAGTCGTTAGTGTTTGGTTAGCATAAGTAAGCTTGTATTGGTTGAATGTAAAGCTTATGGGAGAAATAAAGTGTACAAATTAATTTTCCACCAGATAAACAGAGTGAGTTTATATAAACTTTGTATACAAATTACTTACCATTTTCACAGTGACGATAAGATTGAGACCAAAAAAAAAAAAAAAAACCAAAACATCCAGAAGTCACAATTGAAAAAAAAAAGGGGCGTTTTTAGGGCGGATCATGATGCGGGTACATTTATACAAGTCGCAAACCAATATTTAAGTGTCCAGCATTGGAATTGGTGGCTAAAGACGAACAGCTTTGTCTAAGTTTTGTTTTCAAAAACGTAAAATGTTTGTTTTTGTTTTACATGTTTCGGATGTTCCTTCAGAGTTGAAGATAATTACTTCCTAGTCCAAACCTCCCGCAGGACGACGGGGGATTGGAGCGGGCAGGGTTTGAACCCGGGACCATCGATAAATCCAAACGACAGCCCAGCGTGCAAACCGCTCGACTAGGCAGCCATTATACTTGTATAATTAGCATCCAATAGGATTTCTTAGTTCGTTCCCCGACACACACACACACACACACACACACACATAGAAAAAAACCTGGTTTAGCGAATGTATATATCTACATAGAGTTTATAATATTCCAATGACTGATATTTAGATGTAGACTTAGAAGACGATGAGCAAGATGTTCCTGAACATTAAATTATCAAACTATTGAATGAATGTTGAAATATCCGAAGACCTACAGAACGTTCAAGATAAATATTATCTAGTTCTCTAGATGCTTGTGAGTCCTAGATGCTGACTGCAGAGCTAGAGAGGAGGATCCTAGCAATGGAATTGAGATGCTACAGAAGGAATCTAGGCATCACATTCAAAGACTGCATCACAAACCAAGAGATTATAGACAAGGTTACTGCAGCGATCGGACCCAATGATGAACTGCTAAGTATCGTAAAACAACGGAGGCTAAAAATCTATGGCCATATTACAAAATATTCAGGGCTCGCAAAGACCTTCCTTCAGGGAACAGTACCAGGAAAAAGAAGAGGAGGCAGACAGATAAAGCGATGGGAGGACAACATAAAAGAAGGGACGGGCCTGCCATTGAAAGAGGTTCTAAACAGGGCAAAGGATAGAGAGGAATGGGAAAAGACGGTCGAAAAGTCTTGCTTGGTGCCCCAACAGTCCAACAGACTAAGGGATAGAGGAAAAAAAAATAGGAGTTCTCTAGACAAATCAAAATGTACCTTTTTTTATACGTTCATCAACTATAACGGTCAAACTAGAGTTTTCACAGTGTCGTCGGCGAACTTATCATTCTTTTTCCAAAGGTGTACACCAAATGACTAATTTCTGGGAAAATCGTGACTGAGATCCGTGTCCCCGCCCAAGTTTTAAAAATTTGAGCTCACGTTTTAGTGTCTACTAAAATACGAGTTGAATAGAGGTATTGTAGACAAAGAAACAAATATATAAACATTTATGACACCCAAATGTAATGATATATTTGAATTTTCCATCAAAAGTCAACGTCTCTTAAGCACATAGCAAGTTTTTTGTTCCACTGGTACTTGTGTCTAGGTCGACCATGTGTTTCTTTAATATTCCTATCCCGATCTGTTGGACCAAGTCTATTGTATTGTGTAAGGAGGATTACACTTCCTGTTGACACTGATAACAATAAGTAAACATGAGCCCCCCAGGTAGTCACGTGACTACAAAAAGGGAGAACTGTTTGATCAAGATTACCAACTGTGAATTTAAGCCTTTAATAAATGCAAGGAAATGATGTGTTAACAGGATTATTAAGAGATCCTCCTCATTTGACGTCAGTTTAAAAACACAGTTTAAAAAAACAGTTTAAACATCGTTTGGATTAATCAGTTAATATTATTACGTTTCAAAAGTGACTACTTCTTATTTTTAAAAAATCTAACAGACAATATTTTAGCGAGAACTGTATGTACATTCATGTATTTACATTGACATCCCAACTTCTATTGTTTTAGCTATTAAAAATTAATCAATAAATTGGAAAAACAAAATTCCCTTATAATTAGGGGGGGGGGGGGAGGATCGTTAACATTCACGTAGTGACCACTTATGATTCAATAAGTTGGTGCAATTAAACTATTTTACTCTACTGGATAATGACATTAACAACAGGATAGCCAAGGCAATTGCCACCATGTCACGGTTGCAGAAAAGAGTCTGGGACAACATATTGCTGACTAACAGCACTAAAGCTCTAGTTTACCGGACCTGTGTATTGAGCACCTTGCTATACGGAAGTGAAACGTGGTCAACATACTCATGGCAGGAAAAAAAGCTGAATGTCTTCCACCTCTGATGCCTAAGGCGGATCTTTAAAATAAGGTGGCAAGATAAGATAACCAACGAGGAAGTGTTACAAAGAGCAGGTTGCCAGGACATCCGCTCTGTTATCAGCAGCAGACGCCTTGGCTGGCTTGGCCACGTTCGTAGAATGCCAGTAGGTCGACTCCCACAGGATATTCTGTATGGCGATCTAATAGAAGGCAGAAGAGCCGCTGGTCGTCCACTCTTACGTTATACAGATGTATGCAAACGGGACATGAAGCTCTTTAAGATCGACACCAGCAACTGGGAAGAGGTGGCACAAGATAGATCCACTTGGAGAGAGAGCATAAAGAAGGGGTCTTTGATTGCAGATGCCATACACAACAGAAGCAGAAAGAAGGGTGAAAGTGCAACGGCGCCTGGTGACTACATCAGGGCCGGTCCTTGCAATCGCGGGGCCCTATGCGAAACTTAGAGCGCGGGGCCTAGTCTGTGTGGGAATAAGGATATAATAAGGGAAATTTAGGATTTTCTATAAGAAAAAAAAATCGCCTTTGAATTTTATTAATACTTAACTAAGTTAAAAATTGCGATCAAATTAACTGTATTTTACGAACCTTGTAACCTTGTAACCTATGGCATAGACACATAGTATTGACCATTGGAACTTCCGATTAAGATAGAAGAAATTCGCCCGATTATTACATTTTATTACATGAAAGCTGACAATGCCTTTTTTTTTTATCCCGCGTAGGGTTGGCGTTTGTAGCAATGAATGACACCCACAAATGACAATTTTGAAAAAATTTCTGGATATTTTTATGAGTTTTCATAAGGTTTTAATTAATTCGGAAGATTTTCGTTTATATTTTGAATTAGCGCGGGGCCTATGAAAGCGCGGGGCCCACTGCGACCGCATAGGTTGCAGTGGCCTAAGACCGGCCCTGGACTACATATGCCCAACCTGCGATCGCAGCTGTGTATCAAGGATCGGCCTCTTTAGTCACACAAGAGCTTGCAAGGGGAAAAGATCGTCTCTAGAGACGTAAAATGCCACACATGTGGACGTCTTGGAGGCGCAGTGGTAAAGCAGAAGTGGCTTTCAAACCGTCGTCCCGGGTTCGAATCCTGTTAAAGACAGGGATTTTTAATTTCGGGATCTTAGGGCACCTCTGTGTCCACTCAATTCTAATGGCTACCTAACATGAGTTGGGTAAAGTAAAGGCGTTGGTCGTAGTGCTTTCCACACGACACCCTCTTTGACCTCTGGTGATTGAAACAGACGACATCATTTACATCAGAGGTCTCAAACTCATATCATCATGTGGGCCGCAGTGGAAAGTAACAACCAGTCAGCGGGCCGCACAACATCAAATTTTACAAACACTACTGTCACTGCAGTTAAATGCTAAAATAAAGTTTTTATAATTATTAATTACATTTAGTGTAGGTTAGCTTACTAAAATAAGTTGACGTTGTCTCTGTCACTAATAAAAAAGCAGAAACTGTAGTTTCCAAAAAATAAAAAAAAATATAATTACTAGGCCTACTGCAGATGATTCGTCACTCATGTTTCTGTTCACTCAGCTGAAAGCGTTTGACAGAGACCAGACCATCGACGTTAGGCCTGAAGTCGAGTGTAGTGGCAAGCCGCAAGGTTGCTCTCAGATGCTCATCAGTCAGTCTTGGTCGTAATGCTGTTTTTATATCTTCATTCTGGAGAAAAACTGTTCGCAAACGTACGTACTCCCAAACATCGCTAGAATTCTAGCAGCTGCGCAGAATAAGTTTGAAAACTTCTCTCATAGAAATGTGGAACGCCAACATCAGTGTATTTTTGCTTCACAACAGTGTCACACTGAAGGTCCAGTATTTCCATCAAGACTGCGAACGTAGTGGCAATATGGAAAAAACTGTAGTTCGAGAGCAGTCAATTGCTGAAAGCGAATTTCAAAAACTTCCAGTAGTCTGGAGAGGATGTCTACGTAGTTGTTCAGGCGCTGTGGTTCAACCGTTATGCTCTGTAAAAAAGAGAAATGAGCCAGGTCCCATCTGCCAGCTGATTGGCCCACAAAGTCAGCTTGCATCTGAATGATTTAATGCGGTCAAACATCACGGTAATCAGCTTTGTGTCCTGTAGTTGTGAATTGAGTGCGTTGAGATGTTGCGTGATGTCAGTAAAAGAGCAAGATCCGACAAAAACATTGGGCCACTGAGCTGAGGTATGTCTCTGTCTTTCATTGTCATGAACAATGCTATTTCCCGTCTCTTCAAAAAATCTCTACAGCACTTTTCCACGACTCAACCAACTGACTTCCGTATGATACAGTGACTCTCCGTATTCCTTTTTTCTAGATCAGCTAGAAATGACACAAACTGTCTGTGGTTGAGACACCGTGCACGTAAGACGTTCACCGTCTCACGATAACATCCATCACGTTCTTCATTTGTAGACTTTTGCCACAGAGTGCTTCTTGTTGCAGAATGCATAGTATAGCTGCAAAAGGTCCCGCCAAGCAGAGCTGATTCCGTTTCTCTATCATTCATCCAATAACACCAACCTTCTCTGAACTCATTGCTGGTACTTCGTCCGTAGCCACTGAAACAAGTTTTCCATACGGTAGCCCAGACCTGTCAATACAAGCTTCCATCTCTTGAAACACGTCGCGCACGTTGTTCAGTTGTAAATCATTACATGGCTTACAGGTGGTCAATGTAAATTTTATCTAATTTTAAATTTTTCTAATTTTTTTATTCGCGGACGTTGTCGCGGGCCGCACAAAACAGTCTCGCGGGCCACATGCGGCCCGCGGGCCGCGTGTTTGAGACCCCTGATTTACATCATCTGCCCTACAGATCGCAATGTTCCCAAAGGGGAACTTTTCACTCTTATGTGGACATCATAGAGATGTTCTCGCCTCACCTTTCTACACCCGTTCAATTTAATAGAAATCTACCCCCCCCCCCCTTCCCGGCTCCAAACTGTTTAAAGCACATTGATTCTTCTTCTACTTCTTGTTCTGAACAGGATGCAAAAGGTGATTTCTTAACCATTTGGGGGTTCGTTAAAGAGGGAAGTTTAAAGAACGGCCTACTGATGAGTTTCTTCATTAAGGTGTGTAAAAAAATGAACAGGTGATTTAAAAACAAATCACAAATCATTAAGTAATAATCAATTCTGATATTTAAACAGAGTCTAATGGACGTTTTACATTACCCACCTGTTACACTGACGATATCTGCCCAGTCTGATGTATGTCAGATAAAAGGTCAAGGGTTACACAAAAAGGATTTAACAAACGAAGGGGCTATGGCAAATGAAGGGGCCATGACAAACGAAGGGGCTATGACAAACGAAGGGACTATGACAAACGAAGGGGATATGACAAACGAAGGGGCTATGACAAACGAAGGGGCTTTAACAAACG
>JADKLZ010001913.1:26594409-26613047 GCA_021533235.1 Biomphalaria straminea
GCTGGATAGCACTGCGTCAAGTGCAAGATATGGCCGGATAGCACTGCATCAAGTGCTGGATATGGCCGGATAGTACTGCGTCAAGTGCTGGACATGGCTGGATAGTACTGCGTCAAGTGCTGGATATGGCTGGATAGCGCTGCGTCAAGTGCTGGATATGGCCGGATAGTACTGCGTCAAGTGTTGGATATGGCTGGATAGCACTGCGTCAAGTGCTGGATATGGCCGGATAGTACGGCATCAAGTTTTGGCCATGGCCGAATAGCACTGATTCAAGTGCTGGATATGACTCGCTGGTCATAGTTTGAGCATCACTGCGTTTTTCTGTAGGCGACTCTATAAACACATAACCCATCTATATATATATATTCCTCTAAATAAGAGGTCAAACAACAACATGCAAGCAACAACATGCAAGCAACAAGTAAAAAGGGAAGATCCCATGGCGTACGCACGCGGTGTGAATGGACCCAATCCGCACTATTTCATTCACAAAATAGAATAGACATAAATAAATATAGACTGGAAAAAGGAAGTAACTTCGTGTAACTTGAAAACACATGTATATATATATATCTACTATTGAATTATGATTTCTAAATTATGCCAAATTTAAAAATTGCATGATCTTCTGTCTTAGAGATTAAACACAATTTATAGATTCTAGACATAAAATGAAGTACAATGCACAAATATTTGTTTCATAAAACTCTCTTATGAATTTGTGTAGTGAATGGAAGGGAGGTTAAAAAAGTGGAAGCCGGAAGAGATTATATTGTGTCGTAAGACTCTTTGAAACTAATCTAGATCGACATTTAATAATTTCCGGAGATTTCCAGGACTTTTTCGTAGGCCTATATTTAATAACATTTCATGAGATTTCCAGGGGCTTCTGGTAGATCAAGTCCAAGAGGCCACGGGAAATCTGTTATATGCTATAAAATGGTTTAATTTAATAATTTATACACCTAAAAATTAGCACGGGTCCATAGACATAAATAAATATAGACTGGAAAAAGGAATTAACTTTGTGTAACTTAATTTAAGGATTTACACACCTAAAAGATTAGCATAGGTCCAATGAAAGTGCGGGACCCACTGCGGTCGCATATTTTGCAGTGCCTAAGGCCTGCCCTGGAAAATAGCGGCGTATGCCATGCCGCCGGTCGTCAAGAGGCCGCGGGAAATCTGTTATATGTTATAAAATGGTTCAATTTAATAATTTATACACCTAAAATTTAGCACGGGTCCAAAGAAAGTGCGGGACCCACTGTGGTCGCATATGTTGCAGTGCCTAAGGCCTGCCCTGGAAAATAGCGGCGTATGCTATGCCGCAGGTCGACTAGTAATTCGTAAAAGAGCTGTTATAAATATGTATTAACAAAAAATACATATCTGAAGTGAACAAGACTCATGCATATATTAGATAAAGATATTTTATAATCCAAACTCAAATGTTAGTCTACTTATCTATAACTCCATAAGCAAGTTGTCAAACTGTTCCATTATTATCTGACATTGACAAGCGATCTGACAGAAAAAAATGTCCCTCTTTACTACTTTAATAAGTCACTCCAGGAGGTTTTATACTCTACCAATCTACAGTCAGAGTTAGACATATTGACAGATAAGGAAGTAAAGCTCATTCGATTAGATCAACTATTTATTGACTCAAGAAAAATTCTGAACTAATCAATTCAGTACCATTATCTCATAACATAAAAAAACAAAAAAAAAAAACTGAAAATAAAGAAAAAAATGAAAACCAAAAATTTGTAATATGTAACTGTGGAATTAAAAATATAAAAAAAACATTCCCTATTGCGATATCACACAGAGGGTGATAACAACAGATTTTACGGATACCATCGATGCTAATACATACCTAAGAAGATTATCGTTACATGCAACAAAATCAGAAAGTCCCTCAATGGATAATGAAGATTATTATTATTATTTAAAATATCATTGGGCTATAATGAATAATGTTTAACGAATTCCTATCTAGGCAGTGCCAGAGAATGAGTATTAGGCCATTGAATAATAAAGTAATAATAAAATAATAATAATAACCTAGCCGTGGAGATTAAGCGTTTATGGAAGTTATCTAAAATAACAATGTACCCCATTGTTATATCAACCGAGGGGATAATGACACCATTCATACATTCCTAAGAAGATTCTCGTCGCCTGTCAGAGGGCGGTACTGCTGCAGACATGCCACACGACCAGTAAATTCCGCATTGGATACTGATAAATGGACTACAATGTATTTTGTTTCTCTAGCAGTGGCGTCTGCAGTGCCGTAGAATGAATACTCGTTTGTTTGTAACATTCTATACTCTTAAGCGAGCAATTCTTGTATATATATATATATATATTTATATATATATAAATTTCATTTCGAAAACGGCTCTAACGATTTTCTTTAAAATTTCAAGGTATGTGCGTATTAGTGAGAAAAAAATTCTAAACTCATTGGCCACATCGGGAAAACTCGAGTTCGACCGTTATTTCGATATGAAAATGTCTCAATTTAATTTTGGTTAGAATAATTTATGAATGAAATGGAAAATTTATGAATGAAAGTTTTCCATGACGTAAACGGGAAAAACACTGCTTACGTCACTAGGCTTACTATAGTGTATTTCTTTGCAAACAAGAACGAGTTTAGAGATATGAATGAAGGGATGTGTAAAACTAAAAGCAGACCACGGGCTGTAGCACCACTGGGTAAGATGGATTGCAAAAGCGGTATGAACTTCTTATTGTCCGACAGTCAGGCTGGGCAGGGCTTTTATTTAACCGAGCAAGGCTCGGCCACCTGATATTAATAATAATGCTAGCAATAATTAGTTTACAGTTTCTTTCGACAGCTAGTAATAACACTAGTCAATGAGCAGCACTCGAGAGCATAAATTACTAGGATACTCCCGAATTAGAAGGCCAAGAATAGAAAGGAACATCGATAAAACTCTAGTGAATGTAATGTTTGAAGAACTAAATAAATAATCATTGTTATAGCCTCATCTGGCCTCACACATCGCAACAGACTGTGTTCTTCGTTTCCCGCGTCACCTCCCTAGTAAAAGTTCAAAGTCAATCTAAAGGCCGAGAATACCGGAAGTAAGAACACAATTAGCCATCAATACAAAAATATTCATTGAATTTGAACTATTTTTGGGGATACGCATTTTATAGTGCAGCAATAGCGAGCGGCATGAAAGAATCGACGAACCGAGACATCACCTGGTACGCCTTTCTAGAGAGAAATGTGTCGTGTCATAAAGGCCTTTTATTTTTTCTGTTCAATTGTATAAATTGGTTATAGTGTCCTGAAAGTCTAACATAAGTTACTAACATAAGAATTGTAAAACATTTAGTTTTATGTAACATATATTAATTAAAATTCACTTTTATGTTCAAATATTTAATGAAGCAGTCTCATAATCCTCTTAGGAAAATATCACATGTTGATGTATAGCTGAAATACACAATTAATGAAATTCAGACAATAACGATAGCTCCTTTTAACTTAACCCACCAAAAAAAGGGTACAGAACTTCTCTCTTTGTTGTCTACTCCGCAGTATAGTTTAACAAAAAGGCATAATTATTTGTATTTAATATAATAAAATATAAACTAAAAATAAACTCCAGGATAAGACAGTACCAGGCAAGGCTAGCTAGCACTAATTGAAATGTCATAAGCTGACATTGTGTATTACAATAAGAGTATTACAAGGTCACTTGTCACTTAAAAGTACATGTACTATGTATATGGTAAGTCTATAAAAACTCTGGTCGTGTATAAATGTTATTGCTATGTAGTCAAAACAAATTTCTATTTGTTTGGTCCAATAAAATTACTGTATCTTAAATGTTTCTCACTTAAATGTCACGCCTGTTGACATAATACCACTGGTACTCCGGCTATATAACCGCAACGCAGACGATAGCCTTTCCCGACACAAAGGTACAAAAGTGCATTGAAAGAAACGGATGTAATTTAGACAGAACTACAATAAAAACTGCAAAAAACGACATGAACGTTCTATACAGTTAGCTACCTAGCAACCGTACGCTTCAGAAAACTGCGGAAATCATTCACTCTCCCTTTCTCTGATATTTGGAGATTCAAGCTTTCTAAAAATTCTTTTATAATAGATCTGAGAACTGAGTCTGATATACCTTATCTGATAGACATGGGCGCCAGCGGGATATTTTTACAGGTTGTGTGCAAGTTGCCACCTATGGCTCAAAGTCGTAGCTTCACCTTTTTCATTATAGAGAATATTAAAGAAAAGAACAGGTGCCTACTCATTGTCATGGTCATGGCCACATTTTTATATGTTTGTGAGCCTGGGACACGGACTGCAGAGCTAGAGAGGAGGATCCTAGCAATGGAATTGATATGCTACAGAAGAATCCTAGGTATCACATTCGAATACCGCATCACAAACCAAGAGATTAGAGACAATTGGGCCCCAATTGATGACCTGGTAACTATCGTAAAAAAAAACGAAAGCTAAAAATCTATGGACATATTTCAAGATCTTCGGGGCTCGTAAAGACCTTCCTTGAGGGAACAGTGTCTAACACAAAAGATGTAAATCTAGCACCAACGCTCTCGCTTGGGACTGCTTAAGAAGAAGCAGATAATCTTCTTGATGACACCAACAGCATTACGTATATCTGAAACGTTATCCAGGTCAATGATGATAAATTGAAGAGTGTGGGACGTGCAACGCACAAGATCTGCTTTTGGATATTTGCCCCGAATCCTTGCCTGAACACAGTTCTGAACGCTACCCACCACGTAGCCTTGGTCAAGTAGTTTGTCTATCTCTAGACTGTACTTAATGTATTCTCTGACAATGACACATGAAGTGCGTCTCTATTAACAACATGAATAAAGCCTATGAATTCTTCTCGAATACAATCGCCATCAACAAATTAAAGCTAAACACATCTGTTCAGTGCCAGAGATATCTGCATCTTCAAGACCGAAATACCAAAAAAAAAAAAACCCGCAGTTAATTCATGTTGCTTCTGCTCGTATATTTTGGTTTCTTGCTGGTGCCAGTGCTCTTGTCGATACGAATCAACGTTCTGACTCGGCATGGGAAGAACTTTCTTGTATCTCTCCTATCATAAACTGATGGGCGTGTTTCACCTGCTATTTTATCGAGCGCTACACTGACCGCAACTCCGCAAGAAGTAAATACATGTACCAAGATGCCTGCACGCATCACTCTTGTTCAAAGAAACGTTCAGATGCATCAGATCGAAAGACGACTGGCAAAACCTTTTCCTCCAAGACAAACCCACTCCCCCACCCACACACACACTTTTATCATATTCTAGGTCTGTACTAAATATAATGATAACTATAATTATCTGTAAATAAAAACAAATCGTCACTACTAACGTGTTATAGAATATTGAACCGCAAGCCAATAATAAAGCGCGCATGGTCGTACATGAACGACATATTAGCCTATTCTAGTTTATTACAATAATAGCTTGTCCTTATTAACTTTATTTCACTACATGTTAAGTTGCTTCATAGCAGAAGTTAGTTGATTTGAAGGTTTGATAAACTCAGATGGGCGCATGTACATGGTCAGCCATCAATTCCTAATAAGCCAGGGCTAGCCTACTACGACTGTACTTCAGTCACCAGTGGAAGCACTACTCGTTCAGTTGCTAGTTAGATTTTAATTAATATGTTGCTGCAAAAAAAATGGCTAGAATTAGGCTGCTCTGAATCCAGGGTGTACAAGTGCACCACCTTGCCCCCCCACCGCCGGCGCCCATGCTGATATAGGCTGCCGACTTATTATACAAGATTTAAAATTCTTTTATAATAGACTAGATCCAAGAACTGAATGTGATATGCCCACTTATTATACGAGATATGAAATCTTAAATATATGTCTTGGTTCTGTATCCACACGAAGTACAGACACTTTAAATTTAACAATATACAACAATAGTATTTATAACAATAACTTTTGTGGCGTCTTTATATAGTGTAAGCCTTATATAATAATAGTTGCTTTTCATGAATGAGACGCACAATGAAATGTTTGTTTGCATATTCGTTTTAAAATAGGTGTTAAAATTGCGTCGTAGGGTTTTGGTCTTAGATCAATCTTAACCACATGTCTGTAAGACCTAGATATACAATAGTGGGTGGTCGGGTCGGATTTAGGGACTCAAGTCCTAATTCCTATATCTCTGCACCTCGTAAATACGCAAAACCTGTACACCGAAGCAACGTGTTTAATTTGAAATAACCCTTCAAGTCACTGTAGCCGTTAGCTGTAACTGCTTTCAAATAGAACTTCTTTGAGAGTTTTCTTTTTTCAATGCTGAAAAAGGTTTAAAAGCGCAAAAAGAACCATAAGCACAGACACCCCTCTTTTTGTTACCCCCTCCCCCCCCCCATTTTTTTAAAGTACGATGTCGGGGGAGTAAAAAATGCCAGTGACACTGTTTCAATAAGTCGAAGACCAAAATCACTTGACTAACAGAGATAACATACTCAGACGTTTACCCCCTCCCACTCCGACTTGCCTCCCCCTCCTTCCGCCCCCCCCTTCTAGCCCCGGTTAAGAAACGCTCTGCCGTGGACCCCACATTCAAACATGCCGGCATTTATCACTAGGTATAATGTGTCAAATTCGTCAATAAATCGTTAACCCTACTGGAAAGAAAGGTGAAGCTCGCTCGTCTAAAATTTACAATGGTTTTCACAATAGGACTGACCTAATAAAACAACTGACAATATTTGACACTATTTGACCTCCAAACTTTTTAAAATATGGAAAGCAAAACCATGTATGACAACTCCAAGCTCAAAAGAGTTGTCTGTCCAGGTAGAAAACCGAAATTTAAAAAGAAATGTACAGGGATTACACCACAGTTATGCTTCTTAGCCTTCTTAAAGACAGCATCTTATCAGGACATGGTTGGAAATGTATGGGAATGCATCCAAGATCTCTCCCATGAAATAAATACACAGACCATGACGACGCGCTAGTCCTAAATTGGACCAACCCCCCCACACACACACACTCCTCATTCTAATCCCCCTTCCCTTACCCGCTTATAGCCATTTGTGATCATACATCGTGAATGCATCCAGGTCACGGCAACAAAAGAAAAAAAAAAGAATACATCGCGATTTCTTTGCATTCTACCTTGAAGACTATATTTTATTTAAATGGACAATGTCTCACTCTAGGCTTCTGTTCTACCCCTCCACCCCCTACCTTTTTTTTTTAAATACAGCTATAATAGTTCTTCATGAAAGACTGATTGCATTATGTGATCTGTTTCCTAACAGACTTCTATTAATAGGGGGTATAAAAGGATTTTTGGAACGTTCAGTTCTATGTCGTCTGCCGTTGTGGGATAATTTCCAATATTGTGTTTTCTTTACATTACGTGAATATTAAGCGAAGAGTATGTAAGTATTTAATGTAAACAATGGAAATAAACATAGTATTTCTATGTCTACTTTTACTGCTATACTTTGTGGATTGGAATTTACAGTCATAGAAAACGTTTTAATATAGGTTTTTTAATTTTTGTATTTCAAAATTGTGTTTAACAGAATTCGCATCACGGTCAGCTTGTGCTTTGATGACAATCTACATCTGGATAATTATATGTTTTATTTTAAATTATTATTAATTAAACTTAATGGCAGTTTTGTCGTTCTCTTCAAAACAGCATACAACTTTATTATTTCCGTCACCGGCTTGTTGTCATTGTAACGTAAGGCCACCACTTTGGTATTAGAACCGGCACGTTCCATTGGGATAGAAGAAATAAGATCGTATTAATAAACATCAAAATATTCGTTAACTCTTGCACCAATTTAGTTTTTCATATCAAATGTACGCAAGAGAAGACAAATAAGACGTAGATTGTGGTAATTTGAAATCTATTAAAAATTTCAATCTAAATTACAACAAAGTGCTAGAATACTTGAGTGAATACACTCAATTATAAATACTTAATGATAGCCTACTCTAGAATAGTTGTAAATGTCAGCGAATTGAAAACATTTCGTTTCCAATGCTGTTTTATTCACACTAGTCGACCGGCGGCATAGCATACGCCGCTATTTTCCAGAACAGGCCTTAGGCACTACAACATATGCGACCACAGTGGGTCCAGAACTTTCATTGGACCCGTGCTAATTTTTTTAGGTATATAAATGATTAAATCAAGTTACATGAAGTTAATTTCTTTTTTCCAATCTATATTTATTTAATGTCTATGCTATTTTGTGAATGAAAATAGTGCGGATTTGGATACACCATTTCCATTCACACCATGCTGCGCCATGGCATCTTCCAATTTACTTGTTATAAGTGAATTCATGAATAAAAAATATTACAACATATGCGACCACAGTGGGTCAAGAACTTTCTTTGGACCCGTGCTAATTTTTAGGTGTATAAATTATGAAATTGAACCATTTTATAAAACATAACAGATTTCCCGCGGCCTCTTGATTTACCAGGAGCCCCCTGGAAATCTCCCGAAATGTTATTAAATGCTATGTTGCCGGTCAAAAAAGTCCTGGAAATTTCCGGACATTATTAAAATCTTTATAAAGTATAAAAAAAAATATGCTATGCTATTTTGTGAATAAAAATAGTGCGGATTTTGGATATATTATTTCCCATTCACACCATGCTGCGCCATTGGATCTTCCCATTTGCTTGTTATAAGTAAAGCGAATGCGTGAATTCATGAATGAAAAATACTATGAATGGAGCTAAAAAAAAAAGGCTAATTGACCTTAATTTACGCGATATTAAGAATATAGCTGCACTCATGTAACAATGCTTTAGAAAAACAAATTTGAATGTTAATTTGATTAAATGGACTATAATTAGTATGTTCATGTGCTAAAGCATAAAACTATCTCTGCGAAGAGAAATTCTATAATCTTCTTAGAGTTGAATTCGAGTTTTAGATCTAGATCTAGGAATAGAGAGATGAGTTATCTTTCGTAATCATGTCTAATGAACGAATGTGCGTAATTAAAGTACTTTCTAAAGTGAAACCTGAGAGTATACTCTGTATATTGTTGTTCTAGTTTCAATAGTCTAACGACACAATAATGTGGAAATACTTTTAATATTATGACAATAATCTGAGAAGAAGAGATAATTATATAAACACCACTTTCATTTACAAAATAGTGAGGATTGGGATGCACCAATTTCCATTCACACCGCGTGCGTGCGCCATGGGATCTTCCCTATTTACTTGTTGCTTGTATGTTGTTTGACCTCTTACTTTGAGGATTATCTATATAGATTGTGTTTATTATAATGATTATAAAATGTGGTTACTGTGCTCAATTTGTTCCACACGTTCAATAAATCTATAGAACAATTGAAATGATTCAGATGTAGGAAATATGAGTTGACAAATTCGTTATATTGTCGAGGTCCATATTATGAAAAAAAAGCTCGTCAGACAGCTCTGTTAAAGATAAAGAAAACTATTTTAATTTGTTAACAAAAAGCTTATTTGCAAAACGTGTTAGAAATGATGTATAGATTAATACTGAAGATTTTAAATAATAAATTCAATAAGAGTATTTTTAAAGTGTCTATTTCAGAAGGGGACACAAGTTCCGAAATTATATCTTCTTATATTATAAAATACATACGTTAATTTAAAAAAAAGAAGAGGCTTACGTTCATAGGTCAATCTAGTCATGTATGTTAATCAATGACTTTAATTCTGCCAAGTCATTAGTTTTCCTGGCTGATTCAAGCAACCTATTCCATCCTTTAATAGCACTAAGAAAGAAGGAGCACTTGTACAAATATGTCCCAGCACATGGAACAAGAAATGTGACTTTATCTCAGATGCCTCTTCCCACAGGAATCCACAAAAAATTAGACCTAAAAAAATAATTAGAATAATTTTGTTTCACTGTTAATGAGTTTAGATCCTGGCAGTGCCCGAGAAGTCAAAACGTAAATGAAACACGCTACGAATAATAATAATAATACTTTTGTTATATATTATTAAATTTAAAGTGTCTGCGCTACGTATGGGTTAATAAATACTTAAGTTAAAAATTCCATATCGTATAATAAATAGGGGTGAAGGAGCGGTGGCTGAGTGGTCCAGCGCTTGGCTTCCTAACATGGTGTCCAAGGTTCAAATCTCAGTGAAGACTGGAGAGTTTGAATTTCGGTATTTTTCATGCGACCCTCATCCCACCCAATTCTAATGGGTACCTGACTTTAGTTGGAGAAAGTAAAGGCGGTTGGTCGTTGTGCTGGCCATACAACACCCTGCTCGTTAACCAATGGCAAAAGAAACAGATAACTTTAACATCATCAGCCCAATAGATCGCAAGGTCTGAAAGGGGAACTTTACTCTTTCTTATAAAAAGTAGGTCAGGTTCAGTTCTTAGATCTTGTCTAGTCTATTTTAAAGAAAATTCATATTTCATATAATAAATAGACATGTCAAGACAAGCTTGTATAGCTAGTTTTCGAGAAAGAATTTTATGTCTTGTGCGATATATCTAATTATCTAGTTGACAACAAGTAATGGTTTATTAAAAACTGCAATTGGACTGCAGCACTTTCAATGTTCTTGTCATTAATTATTCACAAGTCTGATTGATTGAGTGTTGATTGAAGCGTGTCCGTTTCTTAGAAATGACCTTTAGATGTCTAATTCTGATAAAAGCAAACTTTTTGTTTGAAGAGATAAACAACTGTCAACATAAAATTAAAAAAAAAACAAATTTAACCATTTAATTTATAATATGAAGGGGGAGGGGCGCGATGGCTGAGTGGTATAGCGCTTGGCTTCCGAGGGCTCCGGGTTTGAATCCCGGTAAACACTGGGCTTTTCAATTCAGGGATTTTAGGAAGCTCCTGAGTCCACTAAACTCTAGTGGGTACCTGAAATTAGCTGGTGAAACGTAAAGGCGTTTGGTCGTTGTGCTGGCCACATGACACCCTCGTTAACTGTGGAAAACAAAGACAGAAGACATTAAAATTATCTGTACCAAGGATCGCACGATCTAAAAAGGGAACTTTACTTTTACAATAATATCACAGAAATTTTATAGTTAATACAAAAGTCATACGAATACTGCTCTAGTTTTAACAATAGAGATTATGAAAGTAATGATACCATCAACCACATAGATATGTTTGAAAGTTTAATGAAATAAAGTATTTCACTCTTCCTATTCACATGCACAAAGTAAATAAAAACAATCTTTCTATAAAGTTATTTCAGACATTGCGATCTATAGAGCGACAGAGTGACAGTTAAGGTCATCTGTTATTTTTTTTTTGAGGGAGGTGGGCAACCGTTAACGAGCAGGGTGTCTTATTACCAGCACAATGACCAACCGCTTTCCCTAACTCAAGGCAGGTACCCATTAGAGAAGGGTGGACTCAGGGGCGCCATAAAAATCCCGAAACTCACACTTCACATAGATTCGAACCTAGGGCGCCAGGTTCAGAAGCCAAGTGCTTAGCCACACAGCCCTCCGATCTTTCAATAAATAACAAAATAATATTAATATAAAACAGTCGCAATAAGAGTGTGAGATTTACAATATCAAGACCCCTCCATGACCTACATTCGTGTAAATGAAGCAGTTGTCTGCTAATGGTCCGTTAATATTTATAATCAAATTAAGATTTAGGATTTAGTGATTCATTAGAACAAAGCATGCACGTTCAACGTCTACTATTGTGATGGTAGTAAAAAGAGTGTACTGTGATCTATGTATTTAGATCAATGACTGTACTCTACTTTTGAATAAATTACGCCAGTCTTAACATCACACAGGGGCGTAACTAGGATTTTTCCATCGTTTGGGGACGTGGAAGCTTGACCTATTTTTGGGGGGCCCCTGCATTTTGAATAATATTTAATATTTACTGTGAAAAACACTCATTTGGGGACCCCTCTCATGTGGAGGCCCGGGGGATTTTACAGATCTCCCCACTCCTCCCCCTTCCTAGCTACGCCACTGACATCACCCCAGTTTTGAGTCTTTCTTCACCAAGTTTTACATTAATGCTAAACTTTGCTATCTACACATATTGTGTGTCTGAATATTTAAAAAAAAATGCTGTTTACACACTTTGTGTGTCAGAATGCATTTAAAAAAAATGTAGCCCGCTAACAAACAATGCTCCGCACTGTTCCGGCGGTCCCAAGTTGAACCCAAGTTTATCTAGGTCAGGGAATCAAAGTGGCGGGGTGTTCCATTCAATTATTTAGTTGACGTATCAGACGAGGCGTTTCACAGTAAGAGATTGTTCTGGAAGTATTTGCAAAGCAACATTGATTTTTTTTTGCTCAATGATTTCTACGGGGGGGGGGGGGAGACGGATCTCTTGTCCTAATTAGTTAAATCTAGGCTACAACCTATCTCATTGCTTCCCCACCATACCCACATATATACACACCACCAGCAGACGTGAAATCAGCAAATTTTAATTACAAATAAAAAGCTATTCTCTTAACCCTAAATGTGTGAGCGCATGTAACATGTAAACCACCATTATAATACAATAGGCCTAAAGACAATCACATAAGCATAAACACACATATACAACACATTCACAGAATTATAAAAAAAAACACACACACAAGCCGAAAATATTTATTCCTTGGTGATCACATAAAAATGGAAAAGATTAAAATTAGTAAACCGTTTAGCACAATGGCAGATAGATGTTGTACTGGCCACATGATGAACTAGTTAACTGTTGGCCACAGAAACAGATGACCTAGCAGGATCTGCCCCAAATACCTCTACATTTCGAAGGGTAACGGCACCTGTGTGACTTTCCTGCAGTTGGGATTATTTCACCAAATGCTAAATGTCTATATGTCAAATATTCACATTTTTACCTAATTGAGATTTATGGGTTTGTTTGTTTTTTCTGTGGCATTTTACGTCTCGGGAGACGATCTTTTCCCCTTGCAAGCTCTTGTGTGACTAAAGAGGCCGATCCTTGATACACAGCTGCGATCGCAGGTTGGGCATATGTAGTCACCAGGCGCCGTTGCATTTTCACCCTTCTTTCTGCTCCTGTTGTGTATGGCATCTGCAATCAAAGACCCCCTCCTTTATGCTCTCTCTCCATGTGGATCTATCCAGTGCGACCTCTTCCCATGAAGCTCTTTAAAGTCGACACCGGCAACTGGGAAGAGTTTTTTTTTTTTTTTACATAACACATAACATTCCGTTTAGATTTCCCAGAGCTTCTTCTAGTAAGTATTATAGTTCCCCTTTCAGACCTTGAGATGTATAGGGTATCTGTTTCTCTGACCCAGGATTAAAGAGTGTGTCATGTGGCCAGCACAACGACCAGCCACCTCTACTTTTCCCCAACAAATGTAAGGTACCTATTAGAGCTGGACTCGCCCTAAGGATCCCGAAATTACAAGCCCATTCTTCATCATTCAGCCACCTCGCCTTAAATTATAGCATGATAGCTTGCATTAATAGCTATAGCAAAGAGTTGTACTCTGGACTATGTTTACATTTGTATGGTAAATAAACAGATTCCTATTGCATTTATAAATTCATTATTACCAGGGGCGGACTGGCTATATGGGCATTCGGGCAAATACCCGGTGGGCCGGTACCCAAATGGGCCTTTAGAGCCACCGAAGGGCCACATTGATGCCACTATGTATTAAATTTTTAAAGGTTTTTAAATATTCTCTTATAAAACGGCCTTCTATGTGTGTGTTTAACAAATCTATATACAGTGTAATCTAACTAATTTTCTGAAATAATGTAATAGCCTACATCCGTAGACAGTGTTACTAGATCTATTAGGAGTCATCCTTTTAGGGGCTACACACTTAGCAATTACAAAGCAACATAAGGCCTATACTTCCCATTAAAAATATAGATCTTTCTGTATGCATGTGTACCATTAGCGATGCTCAAACTAAACAGAATGATTTTGAAGACAAGTATAATATGCAATTTATGGGCCTGATTGTGTAGAAATGCCCGGGCCGATTTTGACACCCAGTCCGCCCCTGATTATTACTATTTATATTTTGTAACGTTTCTTTTTTTTTCTTCAGATTTTTCGATAGCCACCCTGTTCGTTTTCGAGGTAAAGAAATAAAGGCGATACCCACAGCTGAATCCCAGGGATATTCATTTACGAGTTGCAGACAAGTAAACAAGGGAGACCATTCGATTGGAGTAATAATTGTTGTAGTTCTTCTTCCACCTAGCAGGGATATTTATTTCGGTGAGTTGTGTGGCTAGCTAGGAATGACACATCAGGGTTTGAGTTGAAAAGGAAGACAAGATTACACAGCTAACTGTTTTGGTGTCTTTGTATGTATCATCGTGATGTGTTATCTAGTGTTGTATATTGTTGTCTAACTTGAATGCCATATGTTTTTAATCACTGTTTACTGTTTTAAAAACGATATATGCAAAGCAATTAACATTTGACTTACACAATATGTGTAAGTGATAGCAACATTTCTAGTTATGGTATTTTTAATAACATTGTTTTGTAAGACCTAGTTTACTGCTCTTCTGTCGTTAACAAGGAGGACCAATTTGGTCATCCAATGGACTGTCCTAGTCGGTACACGACACTCTGCCGTTAACAAGGAGGACCAATTTGGTCATCCAATGGACTGTCCTAGTCGGTACACGACACTTTTTTGGCGCATTCATTTTGAATGAGAGAAGTTGTGGAGACATTTAAAAACCACTAAAAACTATTTATAATGAGCATGTTTTTCTATTAGGGTGGCGCGGTGGAACAATGGTTAAGCGCTCGGCTTCCGAACCTGAGGTCCTGGGTTCGAATCCCGATGGAGACTGGGATTATGAAGTTCGGGATTTTTAGGGCGCCTCTGAGTACACCCAACTCTGATGGGTACTGTCACATACGCCATGCTGGGTTTGTCTATGTTATTTTTATTTACTAGGGACACTTGGAAAAACCTAGAATCTGGATCTTTCTCCAAACTGGAATTACCAGGGAGTTATTTATAGCTTTCCTTTGTCTTTCTAGAAATTGAAATCTATTGGTTGATTTAAAAATAATTAGACATTTTTCTTAAAAACTAGCGCCAGGATATTGGCGGGGCTAGAAAGAACACCAGTCGATAAAATAATTTCGTATGAGCAGGTCATGTTTTATTAGAGCTCTGTTTATAAGCCTTTGTGATTTTATTTCATATTGTTTGATCTACATTGTACATAAGTTGTACTTAAGTTAAATTTGAATTAAAGTTCCAAGTTGTTTTATTTTTACGGAGAAGTTATTGACTTGATTCCTAGATCGTAATAATTCAATATTGTATGAGTTCAAGACATAGTCCCCGGCAACACAAGATCATTCTTCTACTCAGGCAGCAGCTTCCTATAGCACTTCAAGTTAAAGTTGATAACATCGTTCATCAATCAATCTGAAGTAGAGGAAAAGGACTTGTGACAGGTACCTAACCTTAGTTGGGAAAAGTAAAAGCGGTTGGTCGTTATGCTGGCCACATGACACCCTGCTCGATAACCGTTGGCCAAAAAAACAGATGACCTTAACATTATGTGACCCATAGATCGCAAGGTCTGAAGGGGACACTTTTTTATGTTTTTCTATTAAACTGTAATTTGTATGATACTTTAGATATCGTGATACCGCGAACTGGCATGCCCCAGGGCAAACTAGGCAGCCACTTAGGGCCTCCGTTTAGAGGGTGCCTCTCACATTGCACAACATGGATCAAATTTTAAACCTAGCAGAACTCTATGACTATGTCTACTAGCCTAGCTCCAAGTCTCTACTATGTTCAATGGTTTATACACGAATGTTTAGATCTCCTTGTTAGACCTTTGTTTCTTCCTTTGGGAGAAATGTAAAAACGTTATTTCTAGTCTGGTGAATAGTCCGTGAAGTACTCTCGTGAATTGGAGCTACACGAATTTTAACATCTTCTTCTTATTCTTATCTTATATAATACAGACGTTACTTCAAAAAAGAAGATGATTACGTCCTACGCGTCATGCATTCAGTCATGCATATCAACCAATGACTTAAATTCTGCCAAGTCACTGGTTTTCCTGGCTAGCTCAGGCAAACCATTCCATGCTCTAATGGCACTAGGGAAGAAAGAGCATTTGTACAGATTTGTCCTAGCATATGGGACGAGGAATGTGCCTTTATCTTTGTGTCTTTCTGAGTATTTTATTAAGTTTTGTTTTTGTATTTGGAGATTATGGTTCAGTGTTTTGTGTATAATTGCTACTTTACTCTTAAGTCTTCTATCCTGAAGGCTTTCTAAATTGAGTGATTTTACTAAAGGTGTTACTCTAGTGAAATGTGAATATTCGTTTGTTATGAATCTCACTGCTCTATTTTGTGTCTGTTCTAGTTTCTTAATGTTTTCTTGAGTTGAGGGGTCCCAAACAGAGGATGCATATTCTATTATTGGCCTAACCAAGGTTAAATAGCATTTTAGTTTTATGTTCTTATTTGATTTATAGAAATTTCTTTTAATAAACCCTAATGCTTTGATTTTTTTTTTATAGTTTCATCAATATGGGGATTCCATGACAGTTTTTCATTTATTATAACACCTAGGTATTTTGCGTTTTTAGTCTGTGTTACTGGTTTACCATGAATAAGATAAGTGGAATTAATTTGTTTTAGTTTTTTTTTTGTTACTCTTAATAACTGACATTTTTCTGGGTGGGAAGACATGCTCCAATTTGATTCCCATTTCTGTAATTCATCTAATTCTCATTGTAAAATTTCTGTATCTTGTGTTGTTTTTATTGTCCTATATATTGTGCTCTTTCTGATCACTTCCCAATAGAAAATGGCGTGAAGCAGGGCTGTGTACTTGCCCCTACTCTATTCGCTATCTTCTTTGGCGTAATGCTGGGTCAAATGAGACAGCGTTTGCATGAAGGCATCTACATCCGGTTTCGTTGTGACGGCAGCGTGTTTAATCTCCGACGTCTACTATCACACACAAAAACAAAGGAGATGGTCATAACGGAGCTTCTCTATGCCGATGATTGCGCCCTGCTAGCTCACAATGAAAATGACCTCCAGAACGCGGTAAACGAATTTGCCTACGCTGCCGCCTCTTTCGGTCTATCTATAAACCTCGGGAAAACAGAAGTCATGTTCCAGAAGTCACCAAATGAAACATACTCAGCCCCAAGGATTACAGTAAACGGGCACCCCCTTAACGTGGTAGACCACTTCACATATCTTGGTAGCATAGTGTCAAATGACGCCTCACTTTCAAGGGAAGTTGATAACCGTCTGGCCAGGGCCAGTAGCGCTTTTGGACGCCTTCAGGCGAGAGTTTGGAAGAACAAATCGCTCCGCCTACCTACAAAAATAAATGTCTACCAGGCGGTGGTTCTCTCAACCCTTCTATATGGCTCTGAGACATGGACACTATATAGAAAACAGCTGAGACTCCTTGAGCGCTTTCACCAAAGGTGCTTGCGCTCCATCATGGACGTACGATGGCAAGACCGCACTACAAACAGCGATGTCCTTGCGAACGCCGGTATAGACAGTATAGAGGGACTTCTTATGATCCGACAGCTACGCTGGGCAGGGCACGTATCCCGTATGGGAGACGAACGCATGCCAAAGGCAGTCTTTTTTGGTGAGCTAAAAGGTGGTCGACGTAACAGAGGCGCCCCACGGAAACGCTTCAAAGACCAGCTTAGGCGTCAACTTTCCTTGGCTGACATAGAGGAGAGCACCTGGCTGCATGCGGCGTCGGAACGAGACAGCTGGAGGTCACTCACAAAGGCCGCGGGATGCACATTTGAGACCAAAAGAAAATCTGCCGCCGAGGACAAACGCAGACGACGGAAAGAAAATCTAAACCGACCACCTGCGGACAATGGTTTCGCTTGCCCTGGATGTGGCAAAATATGTAGGTCACAGCTGGGACTGCACAGCCACGGGAAACACTGTATTCCTCACTAATCTTCGGACTCGAAGACAAGCCTATTATATTGTGCAATCATCTGCAAATAATCTAACTTTTGTTGATTTAGATATACTTACAGCAAGGTTTTTAATTCATTGCGTTTTTTCGGTGTTCTTTTTTTTTTTAATCTCAATTGTGGGTCACCCAATTCACTTCGCCTAAGGCCTTTAATTACATGAGGCCTGCCCAGTTCCCCCTCCTCCATGAATTATATGTAAGATGTTCGAAACGTGCCGGAATAAAGCCTCATGTTTCACTTAATATTTAGTCGGAAACATAGACATACATAAATATAGACTGGAAAAAGGAAGTAACTTCATGTAACTTGAAAACATGTACATCCATTGTATTCGGATTTCTGAAAAATTCAACAATTGCCATAGATATGCATAAATGTAGACTGGCCAATAAGAGAGTTTATATGAAGGGAAAATTTGTGATTTGCAAATTGGTGCGCTTTACTATACAGCATGAGCAGTATAAAAGTTAAGTATTCATATCTATTTCAGCCATAACCTGTATAAGTATTACAATATTTTTATTAGTGTTTTGTAAATAAGGAGGCAGTGTAGTTTAGTTTAATCTCTAAGACTGAAGATC
>JADKLZ010001913.1:26629501-26653649 GCA_021533235.1 Biomphalaria straminea
AATTCCATTAACCATCCTACAGGGCGTAGTGATGGCATAGGAAACGAAAACACGAAAACGCAATGTGCATTGTTTTTGTTTCACGACGTTGAAGATTTAAAGGAAATTTGTTTAATCGTCTAATTTCTAATTTATATGGCGTCCACCAATACCCAATGGTGTATTTAGTACACTTTTGTTAAGGGCAATTATTCTTTATACCTCATGTGCTCTATGGGGACACAGCGGCATACGAGACAGAGAAAGTGTATCTGCTATGATGTTGTCCTCTGGCTAGGCACATTAACCAAGGGGAATTCCCTGTATTATGAATGCTATTCAGATGTTCATCTCGCAGTACGATCATTTTATTCATCCCTTACGAGCCAGCATTCATCTTTTATTCTTAAGGTGACCTCTTCAGCCCTGGCCTTTATACTGCCAAGACGCTTCACTTCCTGCTTTGCTAGGCAGCCCTTACACTAAATTCGTGTACTTAATGTATCAGTGTGGCTAATAAACAGATCACACTTCTGACTGCTTTTCATTGGCTTCTCTTGCATACATTTTAATGCCGTTGCTTTGTATGTGTGGGAGAGTATATTGTCACTACCTTTATACAGTCTAGCACTAGAAGGCAGTCCATAAACTGTCAGATAACAACTGGCTGCCTTCATTGACATGTTTGACGGATCAAATAAAAGTGAACAAAGGGGGAAGTATATACACTGTGTAGAAATGTCTCTTTCACTCGCAGACAATGGAAAGCACACAACTTCCTTGTTTCTTGCTAACATTCGATAGCTTCTATTGTCAAAGTTTGGTTCAGTTTTCAAATGTGGACAGGAAGAGTAAATTTCAAGACTTGAAGAACATAGAGCCACAGAAGAATCCGGGACATTTGTCTTCTGTCACACGTATACTAGAAACCACAAAAGTATAACATTACCCACATGTTCTCTATCACATGACCTCCATCAAATGTATAACCATACCCACATGTTTTCTATCACATGACCTCCATCAAATGTATAACATTATTCAGAAGTTCTTTATCACATGACCTCTATCAAATGTATAACATTGCCCACAATTTCTCTATCACATTTATAACATTATTCACATGTTCTCTATTACATTTATAACATTACCCACATGTTCTATGCTACATTTATAACATTACCCACATGTTCTGTACTACATGTATAACATTACTCACATGTTCTCTTTCACATTTATAACATTACCCTCATGTTCTGTATTACATATATAACATTACCCACAATTGACCCACATGTTCTGTATTACATATAAATGTATAACACTAGCAGTACAACCGACTACTAACGTTGAACTATTCCCAGGCTTTATGTTTATCATGACTGGAACCCCCCCCTTCTTTATATATATATATTTTTTTAATTAATAAAAGAGCCACATTTTAACGGTCAACCTAACATACCTTTTTAGCCCTTGAATTTGTGTAAATGATTGAATGAAATTTCACAGCCCGCTCTCCCTTTCTTTCTTTCTCTCTCTCTTTTTCGCTCTCTGAAATTTAACGCGTATGCGTACGATAGTTAAAGAGATATTTTTATAAAGCTGTGGTATTTTCGCTTATTAGATTACCCAAATAATCTCTCTTACATGTATAACATTACCAAAATGTCATTGATCACACTTATAAAATTACCCACGTATTCGATATCAGATTTATAACATTAACCACATGTCATCTATCACATGTATAATCTGTGACTTATATAAAGGCATAGAGAAAAGCAAAAAAAAAAAATTTTTCATTTGAATATTAGACTTAGTACGAAAACGAACATTGTTTTTACACTACTCGGTTAGCTCAGTAGGAAACCCAGGGACCTAAGTTTGCTTATCAGTAACTAGCAGTAAGCACCGACTACGCCCGTTGATTTGTTCTTACGCTTAATGTTGTTTTTTATGGCCGAGCATCCCCTCCTTTTCTTTGTATTTTTTTTTAATTCTTATAAACTGGCCACATGTTATTGACCAACCAAACATACACTTTTAGCCTGTGATTTAGTGTATTTCTTACAAGGGAATTTCACGGCCGGCTCTCTTTCTCTCTCCACCTCAAATAAAATACAAAGATTTGATGGCTTGCGGTTTCAACAAATAGCGGTCCGAGTGTTGTGATTCTGTCAATAACCATTCTTAGTGACCCTCTAGTATGTACTAGATACCTGTGTACGAGATTTCATTTAAATACTGTTATGTAATAAACTTCATAATGTCTTGTGGGTTTAAATAACCCCCAAAAATTAATGACACAATACTAGAGAAAATCTGGACCTTATTTTAGGTTCACACAATTTAATAATTTCCAACCTTACACATAAATAAATATAGACTGGCCGATAAGAGAGTTTTATGAAACAAAAATGTGTGACTTTTAATTTTGAGTACTTTATGTCTATGAGTTTTGTTTAATCTCTAAGACTGAAGATCATGCAATTTTTCAATTTTTCAGAAATCCGAATACAATTGAGATACATGTTTTCAAGTTACATGAAGTTACTTCCTTTTTCCAGTCTATACTTATGTATGTCTATGTTTCCGACTAAATATTAAGAGAAACATGAGGCTTTCATCCGGTGCGTTTCCAACATCTTACATATAATTCATGGAGGAGGGGGAACAGGGCGGCCTCATGTAATTGGAGGCCTTAGGTGAAGTGTATTGGGTGGCCCACAAAAAACTTGCTGTAAGTATATCTAAATCAACAAATGTTAAAATTCGTGTAGCTCCAATTCACGAGAGTACTTCACGGACTATTCACCAGACTAGAAATAACGTTTTTACATCTCACCCATAGGAAGAAACAAAGGTCTAACAAGGAGATCTAAACATTCGTGTATAAACCATTGAACATAGTAGAGACTTGGAGCTAGGCTAGTAGACATAGTCATAGAGTTCTGCTAGGTTTAAAATTTGATCCATGTTGTGCAATGTGAGAGGCACCCTCTAAACGGAGGCCCTAAGTGGCTGCCTAGTTTGCCCTGGGGCATGCCAGTTCGCGGTATCACGGTATCTAAACTATCATACAAATTACAGTTTAATAGAAAAGCATAAAAAAGTGTCACCTTCAGACCTTGCGATCTATGGATCACATAATGTTAAGGTCATCTGTTTTTTGGTCAACGGTTATCGAGCAGGGTGTCATGTGGCCAGCTTAACGACCAACCGACTTTACTTTTCCCAACTAAGGTTAGGTACCCATCAGAGTTGGGTGTACTCAGAAGCGCCCTAAAAATCCCGAACTTCAAAATCCCAGTCTCCATCGGGATTCGAACCCAGGACCTCAGGTTCGGAAGCCGAGCACTTAACCATTGGACCACCGCGCCACCCTAATAGAAAAACATGCTCATTATAAATAGTTTCACAATAGTTTCTCCACAACATCTCTCGCCAAAATGGATGCGCCAAAAAAGTGTCGTGTACCGACTAGGACAGTCCATTGGATGACCAAATTGGTCCTCCTTGTTAACGACAGAGTGTCGTGTACCGACTAGGACAGTCCATTGGATGACCAAATTGGTCCTCCTTGTTAACGACAGAGTGTCGTGTACCGACTAGGACAGTCCGTTGGATGACCAAATTGGTCCTCCTTGTTAACGACAGAGTGTCGTGTACCGACTAGGACAGTCCATTGGATGACCAAATTGGTCCTCCTTGTTAACGACAGAAGAGCACTAAACTAGGTCGTACAAAACAATGGTATTAAAAATACCATAACTAGTTGAGAAATGTTGCTATCACTTACACATATTGTGTAAGTGAAATGTTAATTGCATTGCATATACCGTTTTTAAAACAGTAAACAGTGATTAAAAACATATGGCATTCAAGTTAGACAACAATAAGTAATAATAAATAACACATCACGATGATACATACAAAGACACCAAAACAGTTAGCTATGTAATCTTGTCTTCTTTTTCAACTCAAACCCTGATGTGTCATTCCTAGCTAGCCACACAACTCACCGAAATAAATATCCCTGCTAGGTGGAATAAAGAACTACAACAATTATTACTCCAATCGAATAGTCTCCCTTGTTTACTTGTCTGCAACTCGTAAATGGATATCCCTGGGATTCAGCTGTGGGTATCGTCTTTATTTCTTTACCTCGAAAACGAACAGGGTGGCTATCGAAAAATCTGAAGAAAAAAAGTAACGTTACAAAATATAAATAATAATAATGAATTTATAAATGCAATAGGAATCTGTTTATTTACCATACAAATGTAAACATAGTCCAGAGGACAACTCTTTGCTATAGCTATTAATGCAATATGACACACATCAATTAGAGGAGAGGTAGCTGAATGATGAAGAATGGGCTTTTAATTTCGGGATCCTTAGGGCGAGTCCAGCTCTAATAGGTACCTTACATTTGTTGGGGAAAAGTAGAGGCGGCTGGTCGTTGTGCTGGCCACATGACACACTCTTTAATCATGGGCCAGAGAAACAGATGCCCTATACATCTCAAGGTCTGAAGGGGGAACCATAATACTAACTAGAAGAGGCTCTGGGAAATCTAAACGAAATGTTTTGTGTTATGTAAAAAAAAAAAACCTCTTCTCAGTTGCCGGTGTCGATTTTAAAGAGCTTCATGGGAAGTGGTCGCACTAGATAGATCCACATGGAGAGAGAGCATAAAGGAGGGGGGTCTTTGATTGCAGATGCCATACACAACAGGAGCAGAAAGAAGGGTGAAAATGCAACGGCGCCTGGTGACTACATATGCCCAACCTGCGATCGCAGCTGTGTATCAAGGATCGGCCTCTTTAGTCACACAAGAGCTTGCAAGGGGAAAAGATCGTCTCCCGAGACGTAAAATGTCACAGAAAAAACAAACAAACCCATAAATCTCAATTAGGTAAAAATTTAGCATTCGGTGAAATAGTCCCAACTGCAGGAAAGTCACACAGGTGCCGTTACCCTTCGAAATGTAGAGGTATTTGGGGCAGATCCTGCTAGGTCATCTGTTTCTGTGGCCAACAGTTAACTAGTTCATCATGTGGCCAGTACAACATCTATCTGCCATTGTGCTAAACGGTTTACTAATTTTAATCTTTTCCATTTTTATGTGATCACCAAGGAATAAATATTTTCGGCTTGTGTGTGTGTTTTTTTTTATAATTCTGTGAATGTGTTGTATATGTGTGTTTATGCTTATGTGATTGTCTTTAGGCCTATTGTATTATAATGGTGGTTTACATGTTACATGCGCTCACACATTTAGGGTTAAGAGAATAGCTTTTTATTTGTAATTAAAATTTGCTGATTTCACGTCTGCTGGTGGTGTGTATATATGTGGGTATGGTGGGGAAGCAATGAGATAGGTTGTAGCCTAGATTTAACTAATTAGGACAAGAGATCCGTCTCCCCCCCCCCCCGGGGGGATCATGGAGGAAAAAAAAATCAATGTTGCTTTGCAAATACTTCCAGAACAATCTCTTACTGTGAAACGCCTCGTCTGATACGTCAACTAAATAATTGAATGGAACACCCCGCCACTTTGATTCCCTGACCTAGATAAGCTTGGGTTCAACTTGGGACCGCCGGAACAGTGTGGAGCATTGTTTGTTAGCGGGCAACATTTTTTTTTAAATGCATTCTGACACACAAAGTGTGTAAACAGCATTTTTTTTTAAATATTCAGACACAGAATGTGTGTAGCAAAGTTTAGCATTAATGTAAAGCATGGTGAAGAAAGACTCAAAACTGGGGTGATGTCAGTGGCGTAGCTAGGGTGGGGGAGTAGGGGGAAGATCTGTAAAATCCCCCGGGCCTCCACTTGAGAGGGGTCCCCAAATGAGTGTTGTTCACAGTAAATATTAGATATTATTCAAAATGCAGGGGCCCCCCAAAAAAATAGGTCAAGCTTCCACGTCCCCAAACGATGGAAAAATCCTAGTTACGCCCCTGTGTGATGTTAAGACTGACGGAATTTATTCTAAAGTAGAGTACAGTCATGTATCTAAATACATAGATCACAGTACACTCTTTTTACTACCATCACAATAGTAGACGTTGAACGTGCATGCTTTGTTCTAATGAATCACTAAATCCTAAATCTTAATTTGATTATAAATATTAACGGACCATTAGCAGACAACTGCTTCATTTACACGAATGTAGGTCATGGAGGGGTCTTGATATTGTAAATCTCACACTCTTATTGCGACTGTTTTATATTAATATTATTTTGTTATTTATTGAAAGATCGGAGGGCTGTGTGGCTAAGCACTTGGCTTCTGAACCTGGCGCCCTAGGTTCGAATCTATGTGAAGTGTGAGTTTCGGGATTTTTATGGCGCCCCTGAGTCCACCCTTCTCTAATGGGTACCTGCCTTGAGTTAGGGAAAGCGGTTGGTCATTGTGCTGGTAATAAGACACCCTGCTCGTTAACGGTTGCCCACCTCCCTCAAAAAAAAAATAACAGATGACCTTAACTGTCACTCTGTCGCTCTATAGATCGCAATGTCTGAAATAACTTTATAGAAAGATTGTTTTTATTTACTTTGTGCATGTGAATAGGAAGAGTGAAATACTTTATTTCATTAAACTTTCAAACATATCTATGTGGTTGATGGTATCATTACTTTCATAATCTCTATTGTTAAAACTAGAGCAGTATTCGTATGACTTTTGTATTAACTATAAAATTTCTGTGATATTATTGTAAAAGTAAAGTTCCCTTTTTAGATCGTGCGATCCTTGGTACAGATAATTTTAATGTCTTCTGTCTTTGTTTTCCACAGTTAACGAGGGTGTCATGTGGCCAGCACAACGACCAAACGCCTTTACGTTTCACCAGCTAATTTCAGGTACCCACTAGAGTTTAGTGGACTCAGGAGCTTCCTAAAATCCCTGAATTGAAAAGCCCAGTGTTTACCGGGATTCAAACCCGGAGCCCTCGGAAGCCAAGCGCTATACCACTCAGCCATCGCGCCCCTCCCCCTTCATATTATAAATTAAATGGTTAAATTTGTTTTTTTTTTAATTTTATGTTGACAGTTGTTTATCTCTTCAAACAAAAAGTTTGCTTTTATCAGAATTAGACATCTAAAGGTCATTTCTAAGAAACGGACACGCTTCAATCAACACTCAATCAATCAGACTTGTGAATAATTAATGACAAGAACATTGAAAGTGCTGCAGTCCAATTGCAGTTTTTAATAAACCATTACTTGTTGTCAACTAGATAATTAGATATATCGCACAAGACATAAAATTCTTTCTCGAAAACTAGCTATACAAGCTTGTCTTGACATGTCTATTTATTATATGAAATATGAATTTTCTTTAAAATAGACTAGACAAGATCTAAGAACTGAACCTGACCTACTTTTTATAAGAAAGAGTAAAGTTCCCCTTTCAGACCTTGCGATCTATTGGGCTGATGATGTTAAAGTCATCTGTTTCTTTTGCCATTGGTTAACGAGCAGGGTGTTGTATGGCCAGCACAACGACCAACCGCCTTTACTTTCCCCAACTAAAGTCAGGTACCCATTAGAATTGGGTGGGATGAGGGTCGCATGAAAAATACCGAAATTCAAACTCTCCAGTCTTCACTGAGATTTGAACCTTGGACACCATGTTAGGAAGCCAAGCGCTGGACCACTCAGCCACCGCTCCTTCACCCCTATTTATTATACGATATGGAATTTTTAACTTAAGTATTTATTAACCCATACGTAGCGCAGACACTTTAAATTTAATAATATATAACAAAAGTATTATTATTATTATTCGTAGCGTGTTTCATTTACGTTTTGACTTCTCGGGCACTGCCAGGATCTAAACTCATTAACAGTGAAACAAAATTATTCTAACTTTTTTTTAGGTCTAATTTTTTGTGGATTCCTGTGGGAAGAGGCATCTGAGAGAAAGTCACATTTCTTGTTCCATGTGCTGGGACATATTTGTACAAGTGCTCCTTCTTTCTTAGTGCTATTAAAGGATGGAATAGGTTGCTTGAATCAGCCAGGAAAACTAATGACTTGGCAGAATTAAAGTCATTGATTAACATACATGACTAGATTGACCTATGAACGTAAGCCTCATCTTTTTTTTTTAATTAACGTATGTATTTTATAATATAAGAAGATATAGTTTCGGAACTTGTGTCCCCTTCTGAAGTAGACATTTTAAAAATACTCTTATTGAATTTATTATTTAAAATCTTCAGTATTAATCTATACATCATTTCTAACACGTTTTGCAAATAAGCTTTTTGTTAACAAATTAAAATAGTTTTCTTTATCTTTAACTGAGCTGTCTGACGAGCCTTTTTTTTCATAATATGGGACCTCGACAATATAACGAATTTGTCAACTCATATTTCCTACATCTGAAACATTTTAATTGTTCTATAGATTTATTGAACGTGTGGAACAAATTGAGCACAGTAACCACATTTTATAATCATTATAATAAACACAATGTGAATAAAACAGCATTGGAAACGAAATGTTTTCAATTCGCTGACATTTACAACTATTCTAGAGTAGGCTATCATTAAGTATTTGTAATTGAGTGTATTCACTCAAGTATCCTAGCACTTTGTTGTAATTTAGATTGAAATTTTTAATAGATTTCAAATTATCACAATCTACGTCTTATTAGTCTTCTCTTGCGTACATTTGATATGATAAACTAAATTGGTGCAAGAGTTAACGAATATTTTGATGTTTATTAATACGATCTTATTTCTTCTATCCCAATGGAACGTGCCGGTTCTAATACCAAAGTGGTGGCCTTACGTTACAATGACAACAAGCCGGTGACGGAAATAATAAAGTTGTATGCTGTTTTGAAGAGAACGACAAAACTGCAATTAAGTTTAATTAATAATAATTTAAAATAAAACATATAATTTTCCAGGGGTAGATTGTCATGAAAGCACAAGCTGACCGTGATGCGAATTCTGTTAAACACAATTTTGAAATACAAAAATTAAAAAACCTATATTAAAACGTTTTCTATGACTGTAAATTCCAATCCACAAAGTATAGCAGTAAAAGTAAACATAGAAATACTATGTTTATTTCCATTGTTTACATTAAATACTTACATACTCTTCGCTTAATATTCACGTAATGTAAAGAAAACACAATATTGGAAATTATCCCACAACGGCAGACGACATAGAACTGAACGTTCCAAAAATCCTTTTATACCCCCTATTAATAGAAGTCTGTTAGGAAACAGATCACATAATGCAATCAGTCTTTCATGAAGAACTATTATAGCTGTATTTAAAAAAAAAAAGGTAGGGGGTGGAGGGGTAGAACAGAAGCCTAGAGTGAGACATTGTCCATTTAAATAGAATATAGTCTTCAAGGTAGAATGCAAAGAAATCGCGATGTATTCTTTTTTTTTTTCTTTTGTTGCCGTGACCTGGATGCATTCACGATGTATGATCACAAATGGCTATAAGCGGGTAAGGGAAGGGGGATTAGAATGAGGAGTGTGTGTGTGTGGGGGGGTTGGTCCAATTTAGGACTAGCGCGTCGTCATGGTCTGTGTATTTATTTCATGGGAGAGATCTTGGATGCATTCCCATACATTTCCAACCATGTCCTGATAAGATGCTGTCTTTAAGAAGGCTAAGAAGCATAACTGTGGTGTAATCCCTGTACATTTCTTTTTAAATTTCGGTTTTCTACCTGGACAGACAACTCTTTTGAGCTTGGAGTTGTCATACATGGTTTTGCTTTCCATATTTTAAAAAGTTTGGAGGTCAAATAGTGTCAAATATTGTCAGTTGTTTTATTAGGTCAGTCCTATTGTGAAAACCATTGTAAATTTTAGACGAGCGAGCTTCACCTTTCTTTCCAGTAGGGTTAACGATTTATTGACGAATTTGACACATTATACCTAGTGATAAATGCCGGCATGTTTGAATGTGGGGTCCACGGCAGAGCGTTTCTTAACCGGGGCTAGAAGGGGGGGGGGGGCGGAAGGAGGGGGAGGCAAGTCGGAGTGGGAGGGGGTAAACGTCTGAGTGTGTTATCTCTGTTAGTCAAGTGATTTTGGTCTTCGACATATTGAAACAGTGTCACTGGCATTTTTTACTCCCCCGACATCGTACTTTAAAAAAATGGGGGGGGGGAGGGGGTAACAAAAAGAGGGGTGTCTGTGCTTATGGTTCTTTTTGCGCTTTTAAACCTTTTTCAGCATTGAGAAAAGAAAACGCTCAAAGAAGGTCTATTTGAAAGCAGTTCCAGCTAACGGCTACAGTGACTTGAAGGGTTATTTAAAATTAAACACGCTGCTTCGGTGTACAGGTTTTGCGTATTTACGAGGTGCAGAGATATGGGAATTAGGACTTGAGTCCCTAAATCCGACCCGACCACCCACTATTGTATATCTAGGTCTTACAGACATGTGGTTAAGATTGAGCTAAGACCTAAACCCTACGACGCAATTTTAACACCTATTTTAAAACGAATATGCAAACAAACATTTCATTGTGCGTCTCATTCATGAAAAGCAATCAAATCTATACAAGGCTTACACTATATAAAGACGCCACAAAAGTTATTGTTATAAATACTATTGTTGTATATTGTTAAATTTAAAAGTGTCTGTACTTCGTGTGGATACAGAACCAAGACATAAATTTAAGATTTCATATCTCGTATAATAAGTGGGCATATCACATTCAGTTCTTGGATCTAGTCTATTATCAAAGAATTTTATATCTTGTAGAATAAGTCGGCAGCCTATATCAGAATGGGCGCCGGCGGTGGGGGGCAAGGTGGTGCACTTGTACACCCTGGATTCTGAGCAGCCTAATTCTAGCCATTTTTTTTTTACAGCATCATATTAATTAAAATCTAACTAGCAACTGAACGAGTAGTGCTTCCACTGGTGACTGAAGTACAGTTGTAGTAGGCTAGCCCTGGCTTATTAGGAATTGATGGCTGACCATGTACATGCGCCCATCTGAGTTTATGAAACCTTCAAATCAATTAACTTCTGCTATGTAGCAACTTAACATGTAGTGAAATAAAGTTAATAAGGACAAGCTATTATTGTAATAAACTAGAATAGGCTAATATGTCGTTCATGTTCGACCATGCGCGCTTTATTATAGGCTTGCGGTTCAATATTCTATAACACGTTAGTAGTGACGATTTGTTTTTATTTACAGATAATTATAGTTATCATTATATTTAGTACAGACCTAGAATATGAGAAAAGTGGGGGGAGTGGGTTTGTCTTGGAGGAAAAGGCTTTGCCAGTCGTCTTTCGATCTGATGAATCTGAACGTTTCTTTGAACAAGAGTGAAGCGTGCAGACATCTTGGTACATGTATTTACTTCTTGCGGAGTTGCGGTCAGTGTAGCGCTCGATAAAATAGCAGGTGAAACACGCCCATCAGTTGACGATAGAAGAGGTACAAGAAAGTTCTTCCCATGCCATCTGAGTCAGAACGTTGATTTGTATCGACAAGAGCACTGGCACCAGCAAGAAACCAAAATATACGAGCAGAAGCAATATGAATTAACTGCGTTTTTTTTTGTTATTTCGGTCTTGAAGATGCAGATATCTCTGGCACTAAACAGATGTGTTTAGCTTTAATTTGTTGATGGCGATTGTATTCGAGAAGAATTCATAGGCTTTATTCATGTTGTTAATAGAGACGCACTTGATGTGTCATTCTCAGAGAATACATTAAGTACAGTCTAGACATAGTGTTCTGGTGTTGTGCTGTTCTGCTTGGTACTTGACTCTCAATGTAGCTACTATTTAAACCGCGAGTTCGTTAAACACACAGCAACAGACTAAAACTATGAATAACCAAAGAAATCCACTTGATAACTTTTCACAAGGTTTAATCATCAAAA
Organism: Biomphalaria straminea; assembly: GCA_021533235.1. NCBI lineage: Eukaryota > Metazoa > Mollusca > Gastropoda > Planorbidae > Biomphalaria > Biomphalaria straminea. The sequence continues at coordinate 26,641,383 of JADKLZ010001913.1, forward strand.
GGGCACAGTCTATGTCGTACTATAACATATTCCTTAATCTATTAACTCCTAGTTCTAATATAGAAGACCCGCCATGTTTTTCCTTCTTGTCGCTCTAATTCTCATACGTCATTAGTCTGTCTCTCTACGTCACTACTTTTACTGTCGCTAAAACTATACACAAAATATATTTTAACTAAATAAACTAATATAATCTCTAACCCTAACATAACAATAGACAAACTACTTGACCAAGGCTACGTGATGGGTAGCGTTCAGAACTGTGTTCAGGCAAGGATTCGGCGGAAATATCCAAAAGCAGATCTTGTGCGTTGCACGTCCCACACTCTTCAATTTATCATCATTAACCCGAATGACGTTTCAGATATACGTAATGCTGTTGGTGTCATCAAGAATATTATCTGCTTCTTCCTAAACAGTCCCAAGCGAGAGCGTTGGTGCTAAATTTACATCTTTTCTGTTAGACACTGTTCCCTCAAGGAAGGTCTTTACGAGCCCCGAAGATCTTGAAATATGTCCATAGATTTGTAGATTTCGTTTTTTTTTACGATAGTTACCAGGGGCCCAATTGTCTCTAATCTCTTGGTTTGTGATGCGGTCTTTGAATGTGATACCTAGGATCCTTCTGTAGCATCTCAATTCCATTGCTAGGATCCTCCTCTCTAGCTCTGCAGTCCGTGTCCCAGGCTCACAAGCATATAAAAATGTGGCCATGACCATGACAATGAGTAGGCACCTGCTCTTTTCTTTAATATTCTCTATAATGAAAAAGGGGAAGCTACGACTTTGAGCCATAGGTGGCAACTTGCACACACACTGTAAAAATATCCCGCTGGCGCCCATGTATATCAGATAAGGTATATCAGACTCAGTTCTCAGATCTATTATAAAAGAATTTGTAGAAAGCTTGAATCTCCAAATATCAGAGAAAGGGAGAGTGAATGATTTCCGCAGTTTTCTGAAGTGTATGGTTGTTAGGTAGCTAACTGTATATAACGTTTATGTCGTTTTTTGCAGTTTTTATTGTAGTTCTGTCTAAATTACATCCGTTTCTTTCAATGCACTTTTGTACCTTTGTGTCGGGAAACGCTATCGTCTGCGTTGCGGTTATATAGCCGGGGTACCAGTGGTATTATGTCAACAGGCGTGACATTTAAGTGAGGAACATTTAAGATACTGTAATTTTATTGGACCAAACAAATAGAAATTTGTTTTGACTACATAGCAATAACATTTATACACGACCAAAGTAATTTTGACTTACCAAATACATAGTACATGTACTTTTAAGTGACAAGTGACCTTGTAATACTCTTATTGTAATACACAATAATTCACATCAATATCAGAAGAAGACAATGTTAGCTTATGACATTTCAATTAGTGCTAGCTAGCCTTGCCTGATACTGTCTTATCCTGGAGTTTATTTTTAGTTTATATTTTATTATATTAAATACAAATAATTATGCCTTTTTGTTAAACTATACTGCGGAGTAGACAACGAAGAGAGAAGTTATGTACCCTTTTTTTGGTGGGTTAAGTTAAATGGAGCTATCGTTATTGTCTGAATTTCATTAATTGTGTATTTCAGCTATACATCACCATGTGATATTTTCCTAAGAGGATTATGAGACGGCTTCATTAAATATTTGAACATAAAAGTGAATTTTCATTAATATATGTTACATAAAACTAAATGTTTTACAATTCTTATGTTAGTAACTTATGTTAAACTTTCGGGACACTAGAACCAATTTATACAATTGAACAGAAAAAAAATAAAAGGCCTTTATGACACGACACATTTCTCTCTAGCAAGGCGTACCAGGTCCTTACTTGGGTGATGTCTCGGTTCGTCGATTCTTTCATGTCGCTCGCTTTGGTGCACTATAAAATAGTTCAAATTCAATGAATATTTTTGTATTGATGGCTAATTGTGTTCTTACTTCCGGTATTCTCGGCCTTTAGATTGACTTTGAACTTTTACTTGGGAGGTGACGCGAGAAACGAGGTACACAGTCTGTTGCGATGTGTGAGGCCAGATGAGGCTATAACAATGATTATTTATTTAGTTCTTCAAACATTAAATTCTTTTGAGTTTTATCGAGCTTCCTTTCTTCTCTTGGCCTTCTAATTCAGGAGTATCCTAAATATCTAGTAATTTATGCTCTCGAGTGCTGCTCATTGACTAGTGTTATTAATTGCTGTCGAAAGAACCTGTTAAATTATTATTACTGTCACGTAAGCCATTCTGAATTTATTTATTTGTGTGCAAATGGAAATCTAAACCCTTGACTGAGCCTCAGGATTTACCCCACGAGTTTGTGTGCAGATGAAAAAGTCTAGATCCTTGACAGTGCCTCAGGTTTTACCCGAGACCTTATTGTAGCTTAGCAACATAGTTGCAGTTTTCAAATCTATTGGTTGTTTTAAAAAGAAAGACTTGTAGATGGCGCTTGAGTAGATGACGCTTAGATAGGGGGCGCTGTAGGACGCGCCAAAAGAAATCAGTCTGGAGCGAGTCTTATTTATGATAGGTTGTGTTTCTAGCTTGCTCTGAAATATTATTGAAGAAAGAAGTCTTTTCATTGTATTCTCATTTTATTAATATGTACCTTGTACATAAGCTGTACTTACGTTCTATTTAAATAAAGTTTCTAGAGTTTTGTTTTCATCAAAGAATTACTTATCGTGAATACTAGATCGTCATTTGTTCAACTGTTTTAATTCAAGTTAAAATCCCCGGCACCACAACTCAACTTGTGACAATTACTATTATTATTATTATTATGTTACAAACTAACGAGTATTCATTCTACGGCACTGCAGACGCCACTGCTAGAGAAACAAAATTCATTGTAGTCCATTTATCAGTATCCAATGCGGAATTTACTAGTCGTGTGGCATGTCTGCAGCAGTGCCGCCCTCTGACAGGCAACGAGAATCTTCTTAAGAATGTATGAATGGTGTCATTATCCCCTCGGTTGATATAACAATGGGGTACATTGTTATTTTAGATAACTTCCATAAACGCTTAATCTCCACGCCTAGGTTATTATTATTATAACTTCCATAAACGCTTAATCACCACGCCTAGGTTATTATTATTATTTTATTATTAAATGACCGAATACTCATTCTCTGGCACTGCCTAGATAGGAATTTGTTGAACACTATTCATTATAGTCCAATCATATTTTAAATAATAATAATAATCTTTATTATCCATTGAGGGATTTTCTGATTTTGTAGCAGGTAAGCAGCATGTAACGATTATCTTCTTAGGTATGTTTGGCCTTGATGGTATCCGCAAGACCAGTTGTGAACAACCCTTCCAGTGGTATCGCAATAGGGAATAAAATTATTTTTAATTACACAGTTACGTATTCTGTATATTTAGTTTTCATTTTTTTTTGCTTTTTTTTTCAGTTGTTGTTTTTTTTACGTTATGAGATAATGGTACTGAATTGTCAATGATTAGTTCAGAATTTTTCTTGAGTCAATAAATAGTTGATCTAATCGAATGAGCTTTACTTCCTTATCTGTCAATATGTCTAACTCTGACTGTAGATTGGTAGAGTATAAAACCTCCTGGAGTGACTTATTAAAGTAGTAAAGAGAGACATTTTTTCTCTGCCAGATCGCTTGTCAATGTCAGATAATGATGGAACAGTTTGACAACTTGCTAATGGAGTCATAGATAAGTAGATTAACATTTGAGTTTGGATTATAGAATATGTTTATGTCTATATATACATGTGTCTCGTTCACTTTGGATATGAATTTTTTTTTTAAATATAAGGGTTATGGGTGATATATTTATAGAGTAACTTCATTAGAGTCGCCTATAGAAAAACGCAGTGATGCTCAAACTATGACCAGCGAGCCATATCCAGCAGTTGACGCAGTGCTATTCGGCAATGCCCAAAACTTGACGCAGCGCTATCCGGCCATATCCAGCACTTGACGCAGTGCTATTCGGCAATGCCCAAAACTTGACGCAGCGCTATCCGGCCATATCCAGCAGTTGACGCAGTGCTATTCGGCAATGCCCAAAACTTGACGCAGTGCTATCCGGCCATATCCAGCACTCGACACAGTGCTATCCGGACATGCCAAAAACGTGATGCCTGGCTATCCGGCCATATCGAGCAATTGACGCAGTGCTATCCGGACATGCCAAAAACGTGATGCCTGGCTATCCGGCCATATCGAGCACTTGACGCAGTGCTATCCGGCCATTCCCAAAACTTGATGCCTGGCTATCCGGCCATATCCAGCACTTCACGCAGGGCTATCCGACCATATCCAGCACTTGACGCAGTGCCATCCGGCCATATCCAGCACTTGACCCAGTGCTATCCGGCCATATCCAGCACTTGACGCAGTACTATCCGGCCATATCCAGCACTTGACGCAGTGCTATCCGGCCATGCCCAAAACTTGACGCAGTGCTATCCGGCCATATCCAGCACTTGACGGTGTGCTATCCAGCCTGCACAGTCCAGGTCGTCAGCCTTCTCTTTGTCTTATGTCCGTTATTCGTCTCTAATCTATTTCCGTTCTAACTTTTAATTGTACCATCGATTCACTTAGGAAATGCCCAATTAAATCCCAACTTCAATGCGTCTTGCTATTGAGTCATTACAGAAGATCAAGCCTGGGAACAAAGCGGGATACACATTTTAGACCAAAAGGAAACGTACGTACGAGGACAGTCGCAGGCGGCGAAAAGGAAATCTTAATCGACCACAGGCTGACAATAGTTATGCTTGCCCTTGATTGTGCAAAATATGTGGGAAACAGCTGGGGCTGCGTAGCTAATGGAAATACTGCATTCCTCATTGATCTTCAGACTCAAACACAAGCAGTATTATTATATTTAAAAATAAAGAAGAAGAAGAAATATAGCGCTAGTAAAAGACGTGTCGTATTTCGAGGGCACACCTTGACAGTGTGCCATACTTTGTAAGCTGAAAGACGGAACTGAATTTAGTTCACAATATACAACTTCAATAAGTCTTTTTTTTTATGTTTCATGATAGAAACATTAACAGAGTAAGTTTTCATGAATGAACTTTTTCAATGTGTCCATTAACAAATCCCTAAGAATGTCTCGCCTCGATTACTGAGTAGGGATGAAACGAAGCGTTACACTTGATTAGCATTTGAAAAGAACACTTGAGATTAGCAGACTATCGGGGAATGCTCAGCTAACCAAGGCTTGTGTTTTTCCTGCCAGAGTTTTACAAAATATGGGTTTATTTATTGGAACTGTGAGTTTCTTGATATACTGATGACCTTATGGGCTTCTAAATTATAAATTAGTTATTAAAAGTGATTATATTCTCTCTTTGGATACTTAATGATCAGTGTTGGTAATATCAAAGTATAAGCCAAAAAGAATGTGACGTGAATATTGTTAAGACAATTTTAAATACAGAAATCTTGGGTTTTTCAAATTTTGGTATTTTGTTTAGAAGAAATTCTGGTTTCAAAAGCTTCTCTTGGCAGTCAAAGTATAGTGATGAATATCGTTTGTTATAGCCCCTTCGTTTGTCATAGCCCCTTCGTTTGTCATAGCCCCTTCGTTTGTTAAAACCCCTTCGCTTGTCATAGACCCTTCGTTTGTTATAGCCCCTTGGCTTGTCGTAGCCCCTTCGTTTGTCATAGCCCCTTCGTTTGTTATAGCCCCTTCGCTTGTCATAGCCCCTTCGTTTGTTATAGGCCCTTCGCTTGTCATAGCCCCTTCGTTTGTTATAGCCCCTTCGTTTGTTATAGGCCCTTCGTTTGTTGTAGCCCCATCGTTTGTCATAGCCCCTTCGTTTGTTATAGCTCCTTCGTTTGTTATAGGCCCTTCGTTTGTTATAGCCCCTTCGTTTGTTAAATCCTTTTTGTGTAACGCTTGACCTTTTACCTGACACACATCAGACTGGGCAGATATCGTCAGTGTAAGAGGCGGGTAATGTAATGTGTCCATTAGACTCTGTTTAAATATCAGAATTGATTATTACTTAATGATTTGTGATTGGTTTTTAGCGGCCCCCGAAAGGGGAAAAGACGCTATTAGTTTTGTGTGGCCTGTCTGTCCGTCTGTCTGTCTGTCTGTCTGTCTGTCTGTCTGTCCGTCTGTCCGTCCGTCCCGTTTAGTGCTCAGAAAGTAGAAGAGAAAATGAAAATCTGACATCACGATAATATAGAGCATTCAAAGTTCTGATGCAACGGCTACTTTTTTTTTTCTAAAAGCTCAAAATCTAATTTTTAAAAATATTTTATGCAAACAGTATTTAAAGAGAAAAAACCTAATTAGTATGCAATATAAATGAAACCTACTTTAAGACAATTAATAATCTAATATACCGCACATGATTTCACATTTTTTTTGTTCCAACATACGAGTAACATACCAGTATTTACTCGTAAAGTAATCAACTCATAAAAGAGGTGTTGCTTTTCATCGTTGGAGCTTTTAGATTTCGTTACTCTTCATTGTGTTTGATTCGATTTGGATATTAAGTGTTGTTCTGTGTTTTTCTGTGCAAGGAGCACACTATTTTTATTCATTTTCTGTTTACCTTTTTTTAATTTCTTAACTTTGTTGTTTACTAACATGTCTATTAAGACATTCACGATTGAGAAAAAGGATCTGGAGGGAGGCCTCGTCCATCCTCCGGGGACCCTTCTTCTCAAACTATCCGGACAGGGGGCAGTCAGAGCCTCGATGGCGACCATCGTTGCCGCCTTGGGGCTCAGGCCGGAGGAGGTGGGTCCCCTGTACCGGTTCGAGAACCCGTATTTGTGGTTTCTCGGCGTCTCCTCACCCGCGGTGAGGGGAAAGATACTGGGCCGAACCTTCGGAAAGGAAGACACTTTCAGGGTGGAGGTGACCACCCTGGAAGAAGAAAAGATCAAAATCACCCTCCACTGGGTGTCCCCCCGCATCTCTAAATCCAAAATGGAAGAAATTGTCAATAGTATGGCGGAGGATGGCTCCAAAGCAGAGGCCCACAAAATAGATGGGACAGACAAGTGGGTCAGCTGGATCAGACCAAAGAAGGGAGCTGAGCTGCCCCATTACATACAGCTCAGGTACGAGGATGACCCGAGAACATATAAAGTACTCATTACAACCCCGGGGAGGAGACAACAGTGCTGGCACTGCCAGAAGGAAGACCATTGGTCAAACCAGTGCCCAACCAGAACCACCCCTAGGGGTAATAAAAAAGAAGGGGTAAAGATCCCGGAACCCCCCAAAACATCATACGCTACGGCCCTAAAAGGAGGGAGTACAAAGAGTACCCAGGAGGGTGGGTCGGGGGAAGAAGAGGGATTTAGGGTAGTGGAGAGGAGGAGGAAGGCCTCAGATGGGCAGGGAGGAACTGGTAAGGATAAGGAACTAGCCCCCTCCCCCAAAAAGGTAGAAAGAGGAGGGAGCGCGGGAGGGTCAAACTCCCACAAAAGACTTAAACCAGAAGAAAAATTAAGGTCGGAGCCTGACACTCCGACCCAAGTAAACAGAAAGAGGACCCTATCGTCCTCCTCCTCTTCACTGTCTGACGGCCAGTGCGGTGAGGCAGAGGTGGAGGAGGAGGGCGAAATGAGAGAGGAGGGAGAGAGGGAAGTGGAGTTTCCCGATTCCCCAGGCCAATTGATCATAGATGAGGGGGATGACCCTGACACACACTCCAGTTCATAAACACAAAAAGCAAATCAGATTAGTGGACCACACACAGACACACAAACACGCACTCATAGAATACGATAGAATGTTAACACGCACACACAACAACCCACCCACACGCAGACATGGCAGACATCACAATTCTCTCTCTAAATATCAGAAGCTTAAAGAACAAACACAAATATTTAGTACACTTAGCCAACACCTATAAAACAGACTTCATATATGTTCAAGAGACAAACACGCACACACGATACCAGGCAATGAAAATCACATCAGACATGGGTTTTGCGGGTGGGTACTTTAGTTTAGGGCAGAATAAAAGAGGGGCAGCTATTTTACAGACATCTAACAGATTCAAGGTTACATACACACACACAGAAAATAACGGTAGGGTAGTCATAGTTAAGGTAGAATCACAAAAACACGCATACACTCTAGTGAACATTTACGCTCCAGCTCAGAGTGCAGAAAGGCCTTTGTTTTTTGAAACTCTGAGCGAAGAGCTACACAGCAAACACGTAGGGGAAAAAATAATTTTAGGTGGGGACTTCAACTACATAGAAACGCAATTAGACAGGAAACACACGAACACGCAGGGTCCACCCCCTCAAACCCAAACTCAAACTAACGACTATCTCAAAGAGATAAAAGTTCAACATCGAATAGGGGACGCTTACAGGGGAGTGTACCCAAAGGGGAAGGATACTACAATGAAACATAGCACACACCCAGTGGAGGCTAGACTAGACCGGTTCTACACACCGAATGACATTCAAATTAACGAAATAAAACACCTGGACGAGACATTGACTTACACAGACCACAAAGGAGTATTAGTTAAAATAGGGGGAGAGAATAAGGAGGTTAAAAAACAACGAAATTTTTGGAAATTTAACAAAAGTCTGCTTGAAGAACCGCAAATCCAAAAATCTATCGCAGACACGATCCAGAATTGCATAGGAGAAGAGGGAAACGAAGGGGAAATTATACAAATGTGGCCGGTACTCAAAGAGTCCATTAAACAACAAGTGATAGTTTTAGCAAAGATTAAAAGTAAAAAATTAAAAGACGAAGAGACAAGACTTAGAGACAGATTACAAACAACAACGAACGACATTGACAAAATAGAACTACAAGGACAGTTAGAAGACATATATAAGTATAAATATAAAGGGGCAGAAATCAGATGCAAGTACCCAAGTTTATCGGAATCACCAAACAAACTATATTTATCGGCAGAACAGAATGTACAGAAAAACAGGACAATTACAACAATAAAAGACACTGACGGAGAAGAAACACAAGACCACAAACGGATAAATGATATATTTTGCAAATTTTTTAGAGAAATATACAAGAAAGAACCGACAGCAGCAGACGCACAGAATTTTTTCTTAAACAATGTTAAAACAATAGTAGACGCAGACAAAGAAACCGCAGACAGACCCTTCACTCTAGCGGAACTGAGGGCTGCCCTAGACATGACCCAAAACGACAAATCCCCAGGTCCCGACGGTTTAACATACGAATTTTACAAAGCTTTCTTCCCCCAAATAGGACCGTTACTGATAAAACTATACACAGACATGTTAGGGAAAGGACAGACACCAAAAGACTTTAACCTCGCATACATTACTCTACTACCCAAAAAACCCGAAAATAACACCTCACCTAGCGACTTCAGACCAATTTCCCTATTAAACACAGACTACAAACTTATGACCAAAATGATTTTCCTAAGACTAAAACCCATAATCCCACTCCTAATAGGACAAGACCAATACTGCAGTAACCCTGACAAGAATATTGACGAACTAAACCACTTTTTAAGAGACATTATTTATTACTGCAAGGACAAGGACTTAAAGGCAGCCCTCATGTCCGTTGATCAAGAGAAAGCATTTGACAGAATTGACCACGACTACCTTTTTAAAGTACTACACAAAACTAACATAGACGAGACACTAACGAAATACATCAAATTAATCTACACAGATGCCGCAAGCCAACTGATCATAAACCAAAAACTTAGTGATAGGATCCCCATAAGAAGATCAGTCAGGCAAGGGTGTCCCCTATCCCCCTTCCTATACACCCTCTGCCTGGAACCCCTGTTAGAAAGTATAAGATTAGACTCAGAAATAGTAGGCATTAAAATCCCGGGCCCCACCCCCTTAGTTAAAATCAAAGCATATGCAGATGATACCACCCTGTTTCCCACCTCAGAAAAAGATGTTAAAAAGATGATAGAGAAATTTACACTATTTGGGAAGGCGAGCGGTCCAAAATTAATTTTTCAAAATCTTCCATCATGTTCCTGGGGAGGTGGGAGGTCCCCCCAAACAAAACTCACGGGTTTAGAATAGAGACAGAAATAAAAATATGCGGCATCGTGTGGACCAGAGACCCGACACACTACGTGACGAAACAATGGGACGCTATTATTGACAAGACAAAAAACATTTTACAATTATTTCGACACACATCATCCACCATTTTTGGCAGAGCCATTTTAACCAACAGCTTAATTACACCCAAAGTCCTTTACCTGACCAACGCTGTAGAGCCACCTCCCAAATTCATAGACAAAATAAACAAAATAATTAGGAAATACATTTTCAGAAATACAATCACAAACATAAAACACAACACACTAATTCAAGACAAAAAAGACGGGGGGATTAGCCTACAAGACATAAATACAAAAATAAAAGTACAAAGGTTAAAATATTTAGGAAAAGTAGTTAGGTCCCCCGAAAAATTCCCCTTAACCTTGTACTATTTCGGCCTGAGGCTAAACAAAATTCTTCCCATCCAAAACAACTACCCCCATTTTTTCGGCACACACACTCACCCTTTCTACAGATCACTAGCTAGACATTTACAAAACAATGAACATTTAATACACCACACATCCAAAGACATCTACACAGCACTTAGAAACAAACTCAAAGAAAATTTAAAAATCAGAATAAAGTGGGGGAGAGAACTAGGAATAACAGTCAACACATATACAGACACATTCACGCACTTACACAACAAAAACATAACACCCAAAGCGAAGGAGGTGGCCTACAGGCTAACTTACAATATGACCCCAATTAAATTTAAAAAGAGAAATGTACACACATGTGCCTTATGTCATGCAGAGAATGGGGACAATGAAAATCATTTGTTCTTACAATGTAAAATGTTCGAGAATGTCAGAAGTACTATGAGAGACCTTTTGAATGCAAATTGTAAATGTAATGTTAATCTTAACTTAGCTATTGTTCTTAACAAGTTACCTATAAAATGTAAAAAGACTCTTATATTTAATTTAATAATAGTTTCAGAATACAGAAGTCTAGTTTGGCGCAGTATAACTAAAGTTGTTCATGATAATATATCTGTACATCCCAATAAGTTAGACTTAATATTTAGGAAAACAATTGAACATAGAATAGATAATATCAGTTTTTAAAAGTGTTTAAATTAATGTACTTCATAAACCTACTAAACCCCAACTCTGTTCCCTTTTTTTTTTTTCATTTTGTTTTTAAATTTGTTATTAAGTAATATATTAATTAATGTTTATGTGAGCACGTAAACGTGTAAGGACCCTTTTAACAGAAAATTACCCAAGAACTGTTTTTTTCTTGACGAGAAGTAACACCTCTACAAGACTAATTTGTTTTTTCCCTGGTTACGTTCCTTTGTACACGTGATCTAAGAGAAAAGAACTCTTTTACTTTTGAACTAACGTACGTACAAGGACAACGCTTGGAGAACTAGGATCTGTCCCAGGAGTGATTACAAGAATAAAACAATCGCCAGACAATTTCGACATATCATCTATTCCATAAAAAACAATGAATTACAATAGTATTATTATTTTTATAGTATTATACTAAGTGAATGTTTAAAAAATTTTCCAACATTTCACTGACTCTAGAACCATGTTTGTTTATGCTATTGCATTGTATCCTTAACCTATCTATGTAACATATTTCCTATATCTACATTTAACGAAACTTAGAAAGAAATTTTGTTATATATCATACTGTCAAACATTATAAGCAAAACACGTACACCACAGTTATATATCACGAAACTAAGAACTGAAATATTACCACCCCACAACACTAACGTCAGAATGAAGACTTTTCAAAAATGAAGCAGAACTCCCCAAATTCTGACTCTAACAGACGGAATTGTCACCTTGGTGAGGAGGGAGTGGTGTCCCTGGTCTCAAGGGAGACAATGAAAAATTGTCAAAAAGGGAGAGCCAAAAATTTTAAATGACACCAATCTACAAACATATCAAAAGTATGAGAAAGTATGTTCGTGATATTCATCCCTTTATTCAAATAGTATAATCTACAAACATATTGTTATCACTGGTGAAAAGATCCTTAAACTGTTTCTTGTACATCTGTTGCTTATTACTTGTTACTTATATGCATTCATTCTACTGACATGTTTTCCATTTAAATATATGTATTTATATTGTTATTAACAGTACCAAATAATGTAAGCTTACTTATAGAAATAGAAAATTGTTTTAAAAAAAAAAAAAAAAAAAAAAAAAAAAAAAAAAAAAA
>JADKLZ010001913.1:26653749-26667975 GCA_021533235.1 Biomphalaria straminea
TGTTGTTGCTTGCTTGTTGTTGTTTGAACTTTTGTGTGTTTAACCTCTGATGTATTGGAATATATATATAGATAGCTATTACAACTAAGATGTATTGCTAGAAGTGGTAATGGATATAAGCTTTCCAATAACTATAAAATGATTTCAATGGTATGCGTCTAAATATCCTCCGACAACTAGTCGAACACCAGACATACGCTCCGGGCCCGACAGGACCGCGTTATCCCTGACAGGAGAAAAGGAAAAGGCAGATAAATGGAGTTTGAGCCACTACGCTTTGGGCAGCAGGGGCTCCTTATCCTTAGCTTGTTACCCACCTTGGAGAATTACCAAGTTGTATAAAACAAAACTACTGACAGTCTACATATGAGTTTTACATGCGCAATTATCTCGATTATCATTCAAAATGTGGGAAAGGCTTCCAGTGTCAACCTTGAGGAAAACTCGTGACACCTTTGGCAGATAGCCACAGATTACATCAAGCAGATATACACACAGGTATAGCCTACGACGCTCCTGATACCAAACTGTATTGGCACCTGCCGTTTCTTTTTTACACACTTAGGTTAATACTAATATGTTATACTAAGTGTTAAAAATATATATATAGGCCTACACAAAAAAATATTTTAAATAGTTCTAAGTGGTTTTAAAAAAGAGTGCATTAAGTGTAAAAACAAAACGGTTTATGATATTATACTCGATGCGGTTGAAAGAGTTGGCAAATGATTGTTTTGTTCTTCAAGGAATATTGTTTCCCAATCTGTGTATAGTAAGCTCGCATTGCAACCTTGCTCCGAGGCGTAGCTAGGGTGATGAGAGGAAGGGGAACTTGAAAATACCCCGGGCCCCCATTCGAAGGTGTTTTTTTTTTACATTAAAAATTAAATATTACGCAAAAAAGCAGGGGCCCCAAAGAGGTCAACCCTTCCGGGACCCCAAAAGATGGAAAGTTATTAGCTACGCACCAGGTTCGCCCCCCCCCCCTTTCTACAAGCACTACATTATTTTTACGGTCAGTGAACTTTAGAAGTCCTCGAATTTTTACAAAGCTTATATCAGCCCAATCTGTCTATCTGATTTTCTTTATTATTGTTATTATTTTAGTAATCCTTTCTCCGGCCCTGCCATTATAAAGGAAAATAAAAATTCATTGTAGCCCCTCTAACTGTGTCAACTTATTAGCATTTTATTGTTATTATTTTGTTTATAACATAACACATTTTCCCCAAGAGACTATGGTGCAACCATACAGTCTATTGGTCCAACTGAAAGCAAAATTTAAAGGGCATTTTTTTTTTAAATTTTATTTTCTTAGCATTTAGATCTCAAGTTTAAAGACTAATGCAAGTGCTTAAAGCAAAAATGAGTTCTCGGTAATGGAGAGGACGAAAGTTTGATAGAATGAAGCTAAACTACCAAGCAAAGTCGTCTTTACTGGTGCTGTGTTTTCTTGCCTGTTGGATGAATGGATATCTAGCTCAAGGTAGAGACTTAAAAAAAACTTCAATGAATATTATTTGTTTAAAAATAACAGATAATTAAACATATTAAATTACAGGTTTTTTTAAAATAAAGGCAATGTTTAATCTTTGACACTTTAATTTGTTTAAGAAAGAAGCATCGATTTTATTTAGCATTACCAAATGTATAGTTTTTGAGATAGTTGAATCATAGACTCCTGAAATTCAGAACGTGGTCTTTAAATAAATATTAACATTTTAATACCGCCTCTCACTTGTTATATAATTTCAAAGCAAAATAAAAAATATGTAGGCTATAGTCTCCACCGAATATGTCAGAGCTAACCACATGGTCTTTCCATAACATAGCCCAAAATTCCACTATATATTCTTAATCGACGAATTCGCTATTTTATTTTTACTTTTCTTGCAAACTATGGTCATAAGATTCATAAAGAATGGTATCATTAGGGGAAACTATTTTTTTTATTGTAGACTCGAAACATTCGGGAATATTTTAGAAACTAGGCAATACTTTTATAGGAGTCAAACCTATTGCTTCACATTCGGTACTACTACTTACACATGCTTTTTTGGGTCATATAATTTAAAAATATTTCAGAGCACAGCACATTGATCGAAAACTGTTATGCCTATATATCTATAGAGATTAAAAAAAGCAAGAGGCAAAATACTTTTAGTAGCTGCGAGCTGAACTATTCAAAAATATTTAAAAATTGAAGTAGGCCTACTTTAATGGAGACTTAAAATTAGGCCTACTTGGCGTTTGTACTACGATCAGAATTATAAGGTATTTGGTTTTTATTCCACATGTGCTACAGAAAACTATGATGGACAACTTTAGCATTGCACGGTACTCCACCGAAAAATAAATTTATTTTTTTTTTTTTTTGCCATCCTTTAAAAACGGAAAATCTGCCTGCATGAACTTCAATATTCGTTTTGACCTCGACATTTCTTGCCACGTTATTGAACAGAAGGGTTAGCCAAGCAAAAGAATAATAATTGCTGGAATTGATAAGCAGAATCAGTGAGAAACAAGCGGAACGATAAGACGCCGAAGTCGAAAGGGAATATGCTGTCATCAGTTTCCGAGAAGGCAGCGTCCTGTAAAGTAAAAGCACTATTAGGCCTATACTCGTATGCCTCTAACATACGAGACTGCGAAGCAGTAAACATGAAATAAGTATCAAGGAGGAAACACTGAAATGCGGTACTTTTATGTTATTTATCATTGTTAAGAGATAAGATAAACGTCTGTAATCTATAAGTTATACCATAAATTTTTAAACTCATTAAGGCTGCTATTGTATTGTTTATAGTTTTCAGACTACATAGGCCTACATGTGTAAATAAAATACATTATATAATCCTACGCCAGAATAGCCTACGTCCAGTTTTCGATGCGTTATCAAACTGTATATATTTCGAAGAGAATTATATAGGCTTACACTTATAATATGACACATGAGCGTAGCCGGGAGGAGGGAGGTTCAAATCATCTCTTGCCTCAGACCTCATTGTCTGAAAAAAAAATACTTAATGCCCGAGTACAGCCAACTAAGCAAACTACAGTTACCGAATTTCCTAATCGTAGCCAAAAGAGGTTTTGTAGTTATCCTTCCCCTCCAATACAAAAACTAAAGCAAAACGACTGTTACCATTTTCTACCAGCCGCTGGACTCCATTAATTAAGAGCAATGAAAAGTCGATTTGGTTTTTGAATTTTTTTTAGCGGAAGCGTTACAAGCTAATCGTACTGTAGATACCTCACAATATGCATATGCTTGGTCCGGGGCGTAGGTTGAGGACCTCACAGCGCTCCCCCAGATTCTGTCCTTGTTGGTGTGTCTTTCCACTAATTAAAAGAAGAACCTATTATAGGCTTAAAAAAGCGTCCGAAAAAATAAAAGTTCAGAATTTATTGAAGATTAATTAAATACTTATAGGCCTACATTGCAAGGGGGGGGGGGAAAAAAAAAAATTCCCCCCACACACCAAAAAAATCCTGGCTACGCCCATGATAAAACCTGCCATTCGTTTGTGGGCCGGTTTATATCGTAATGCCCGGGCCGATTTTTATACCCAGTCCGCCCCAGTTGGGGCATAATATCACACAAGATGTTCTGTTGTCACAGATAAATATTAACATTAACATACTGTAGACATTAGTAATAATAATTTTAAATATAGGCCTAATAACGAGACCGTCTTTATCAAAGAAGACCTAGAAAACTATTTTATTTCCGCTCAATCTACCGTCTTTCTCCATTCCTCTCTGCCCTTTGCATTTGATACAATTTCATTCACTGATGTGAGGTTGTCTTCCCATTTGGCTTTCTCTGACTTCCTCTAGCTCATCTTCTTCCTGGTACTGGTCTTTGCGAGACCCAAGGATTTTGTGATGTGGCCATAAAGTTTGAGTTTACTTTTTTAAACAGTGGTTATAGCGGGTCATCATGTAGTCCAATTGCTGTATTAATCATGTTTCTAATGTCTTCATTCGTGATGCAGTCTACGTTAGTGACGCCTAGGATTTAATTATGGCTATATCCCAAATTAATAACCATCAGTTCATTATAGACCTATACTAATAAATATTAACAGTGCTCAAATAATAACATTAAAAATCTCCATATGTAAAGTAGTAAGTCTAACAATACAACTGTATCGCTTACACTTTCGACAAGAGCACGTCTCTCTATTTTTTTTCTTTTTTGTAGACACATTTCGGCCGATTTTTGAGTTATGAGAAAGGACCAAAGGCGAACGCTTTTGTGCCAGTTTTTAGTTTAGAATTTATAACTCCTCAATGATTAAAGTTATTTAAAAAATGAAACATCTGCGGACTCCTCAGCTATTGGGTGATAAAACTAAATTTGACTCTTTTTTTACATCAGCTATTAAATTTATAATTCAAGTCAAATTGCGGTACGGGTCGGACTTATCAGCGAACGCGATTTTCGTGGGGGTCATAATGAGCGAAAGGCCATAAAAATAGCGAAATAGCATGTTAAAGTATAGATCTAGAATTAGGGTTCAATTAGTTCTATCATCTAACTTCTTCCATGAAGCATTATAACTATTGTCCTAAATTAGGCCTAAATTTGTTTTCACTTTTCTCGTGCTTCACATCTCCTTTCTCTGCTTGGAACTGATGTCTATATATATAACCTACGAAAATTGCGATCAAATATTTTTTGTAAAGAAAGAATAAAGAAACTACAAAATTCTATCTCGCCTCCTCTCCATTTCATAAATTCTCGCTACTGCAACTATTTTTTAAGAACGCATGTTCTGTGCACTTAATCACCATCAACTCGATCTCCCCCATCCCCACCCACACATGCGCGTTGATTGACCCAAAGGCAGAACCCGAATGCGATGGATTGATGATGTAGGGAGCATATAGAGGAAAGTAACTGCCAGCATATGGTTTTAAGAGACTGATGGAGAGCTGCGAGTCAAGCATTTAAAATTTAGACGGAAATAAAATGCGGAAAAATATGGCTGGTCGCAGCTGGGCTTGCGTAGTCATGTGAAACACGTAGGCCTACTGCACTCATACTTTATCTTCGAAATCGAAGACATTTTTTTGCCATTCATATAAAAAAGGTCAATTACCGTATTTTAATATTTCAATTTACAAACAGTAGGCCGAATAATGATAAGACAAAAATAAAAACAGATTAAAGCAGTCACTAAATCCACAATTAATGGCTTTAAAACCTTATTATAGGGGTGTTCGCTGAAAACGTTTTCAGTTAAAAAGGTCATTTTGCGCGAGCACCTCATAATATTTTTTTTTCAACGGAATGAATTACCCAGGCTTTTCTAACTATTTCCTCGTCTATTTAGAAGCATATATATATGCGATTTTTTTCGGCCGATGTCCATTGGAGCTTTACGGACCAATTCTCGTTTATCCGGAAACGTTTTGACAATGAAATTATTGTATGAGGGAAAACGAAAGTGAAAATGTAGGACATGAAGAAAAAAATGGAGTCTTTTTAATAACATCTTATTAGTTCTGCAGTTACTTTTAAAATCAGAATGGGTAAAAATTACGCGGAGGTGTTCGATTTATATGTCATTTCGCTGATATGCCTTTCCTAAATTCTTTCCACACAAACTGCCCCTGTAATCTTGTTATTATTATTATTAATTTTTTTTCTATGATTTAATAGATGCTGCCAGTTTGGATTACATTATTCTTACTTATCTATTTTTTTTTAACGTATAATCTAAATGTCAGTTAAAAACGATTCATTGGACGAGTCCATGTATTTTCGAGAGACCCATTTATTAAATTAATGGGTCATGTAGATTTAATTAAGATATAAGGCTGTGCGTCAGTCAGCCAAAATAAAATAACAATATATATATATATATACATATACATATAAACGCTATTATACATCCTTACCAGCTTTTGTTTACAATATTTTTTTTTATTCATAGAGTTTTATTTCAAGATAATGTATATTTTTTAACATTAATGTCAGTATTTCTGTATTTTATAAGATTATATTATATATTACTACAATTAAAAGTAATTTTAAACATTTTGGACATGGTGACCTAGATTATATGGCGGCTTAAATCTACAAATACGACTTACACACTAAAAATGTCAAAAATCAAATGGCTAATGCATTTTTAATCTACAATAGGCCATATAAACTAGACTAGTTGGAGCGCTAGATCTATGTAAATAAATGCTCTATGTAAATCTATGTTACATGTAAATATCAGATTGTTATATTATTTAAAAAATCTGGCTATACTAATAGTACTGAACGAAGTAATGTTTGTTAGCAAAATTATGACGAAGAAAATATTTTTGAACGGCGTGTTCATCTTCTAGATTAACCTACTACTCTAGATCTATGCCTTATGATTGTGTTAAACTGTAGGCCTACATTTTCTTTACTGGAGTTTGTCACTATCATGTCTTTCTGTGTCTTCTTATATTAAGTTATAGAATTTGAGCCTTCCGGGCTTTACTCCAGAGTCTCCACCAGATTTACTCTCTTGGCCAGCAAAAGACAGTAATGAGTAATGTAAGACTCAAAAGTTATTAGGTTGAAGAGCTCCCTCTCAGCAGCCTGAATGATAAGTCAGAGTATGCCTGGCGTGGAAAGAGGCGGGCGGGGTGGTCAGACTTGCGACCATGCAGAGGCCTCCTGCACCGGGCCCCCCACCATTTCCCTTTACTATTTTCTATACTAGATCTATACCATGCAGAGCACGCCATCATTGTAACTGCCCCTTGAGGAACGGCGCATGGATTGTAACAAGATTGTGGGGGCTTTTTACAACTTCACAAAGTGTAATGAGGATGCACTCTCAACCCCCTTAGGCACACCCACAGGAATCTTGCTTTGCTACTCTTCCTTTAGCCAAATTACTAATTGATAATTGCTTCATCCTACAACCGTTACCACCCGGGCAGGTGTTAGGCAGGGTCTCCATCCAGGCAGGTGTTAGGCAGGGTCGTAGAAGCATGACCGGGACTGTGTCTGACAACCCTAGAGAATCAAATTTTTTTTAAAATCAAGATCTAAAAGTAAATCTAGACTAGGGTCTACAGATGACGACTAGATTCTAGATGAGAAGTATTTATAACTTCTAAAGACATATTAGAGTCTAGATCTATATAAACTTATTAGTCTTATTAAACATTTTATAGATCACTTTAAGTTCTAGAATCACTAAGACACTAAGAATCTAGTTCTAGTACATTCAGTATATAGTAGGCCTATAGATCTATCTAATTTAGATGATCAGCTTGATCTGTTCCTGCTTGAAATTGAAGTTTCTATATAAAAAAAATAATTATTTATAGACACAGGCCTATTACAGTGTACTGACTACTCAGTCATTACTCACACTGACTCGTACCACTAGAATCTAGATTAAAGATCTAATATAGATCAACATCTAGATCTGAACTAGATATCGAGATCTATATTTCACATCAGGATCAGTATGTTTAGGCCTACTGTTTCTCATGGGCATTTACAGCCATTGCCCATTAGCCTACTCATTCGCTGGCTTTTTGTAGCCTACATCTAAACAACGTACTGTACTCGATTGGACTAGTCATTCTAGTTGGATCTATTTTCTTTTTTGATTACTCAGAAATGTGAAGTGGTCCCAAAACTATGCTCAGATGCTGTTATACTTTGTTGTACTGTACTCACTAGATCTAATCATTATAGTCTAAATTTTCTAAAAAAAACAAACAAACAAAGAAGTGCACAAAGGATCTATGAATGTATGCCATAGTGCTCTAATTGCTGCCAGTCGATGTCACAATGTGCTAATTCAAGTTTTTATCCAGAAACGGATACTATATGTTCTCATCATTTTTAAAGGAGTTGTTTGTTCCTGGTTCCAGTAACCATATTGGTCCATATAAAAAATACATTTTACAGTAAGTTTTTAATTATATAAATTTATTAATAATTTAATTTATTTTTATTGTAAAAATCCATATGTACTAGATTTTATTTAAAGCTATAATTTTGTAGGTGAATATTGCTATGTTGTAAATAAAACATTTCAATTTCAATTAATTTGTAATACTTAATCTAAACCATATTATTTTAGCTCATGCTTTATTGTATAAAATAAAGATGTTATTTCAAAAAAGATTATGATTACTTGCTACTTAGATTTCAATATAGTGCAAGGCCTTTTATATGTAAATTGAAATAAAAAATTAAATCTTTTTAAATCATAAAAAAATGCTGTTATATATATACATAAACAATGTATATTATAACATGTTATTTATATATACATAAACAATATGTAAACAGATTATTATCTTTTACTTTGTTATCTTAGTTGTTTTACTTTTAATTATACTTTTTTTTTGGTAAGAATAAAATATATATAGTGCAATATTTCTCAGTTATCTTGGTGGAAATGATGTCAGATGAGTAGGGAAAAGCTTTCAGAAAGTATTTACATGATTTGTAGAACTAAGTCACTGTAAATGTTTTAATAGATTTTTAAAATCACAATACTATTATTGCTCATGTTGAAAGCCATTGTTCTCTACTTTATTGCAGATGTGGAGTTTGAGAGGAAATAACACTTTCTACTTTCTTATCCCTTAGAGTTTATAGAATGAATGCCACAGAAGTCACTTGTTACACCAGAAACTCTTCCTCCAAAACTTCTAGTAAGTATGGCAGTTAAAAATTTGATACTTATATTCTTAGTCAAATGACATGAATGAAGAGCTTATAGGAAAAAATACAACAACATCCCAATCAATGGAAAAATAAAGCAGTATCCAACTATTTCCAGTAATGAAAAGTTTCCTAAATTTTAGAAATACCTAAAATTTCTCCAGTCTTTTTTTTCTTAAAAAATCAGAAAAATGTTCATTATTTTTTTTTGAGAGATGTTCCATGCCTTAACCATAAAAGCTGCAAGTGCAAAAATAAGGCAAGCAGTCTTCAAGAATTCCCTTTAAATTTTCCAAAAAAAATGTTTTTGCATGCATATTTTATGTATAGTATAGCATTTAAATACTATGATTTTCAATTTTTTTTTTCAAATGCTCAATGCAACTATGTTCTATAACTACATTCATTTCTATGTAATATAAAATTTAATATATAATGTTTTTTATATTTGATTCAAGAGACCTTTTTTTTTATTTGGGTTACTTTACCATGCTTATGCAGAAAATTTCCTTAAGTTTTTTAAAGTCTGTAGCCATAACTGCTTTTCAAGTTTTTAAAATTTCAAGTGTCTTTAGTAAATCTATGATTGTATAAAATGTCAAATATTGATTAATTTAATTGTTAATTTACTGTTCTTTTTTTTTAAATATTTTTTTTCATTCTAAATTCTTATAGAATTTATTATGTTAATCTTTCTCATATTATAGTTTCTTTTTCAATAACTGTTTTGTTAGATGTTTTCATAATTGATTTTATCTATAAAGGACTTACACATATATGGCAGTAAACTATATTTATGTAAATAAAATTAAATTGGTGACTTGTTATGAATGTATATTGTTTCTATTTCAGCAACAGTACTGGAATTTGTCAAGTAGGCCTACCTGTGTTCATATGAGTGGAAGCTCCTTAATGCCTACCAGTTGCTTTGAGCTGGAAGCTCATGAATATTATGTAGTCATTGCACTGATGATATTGAAAGTACAATTTCTGAAGACTTGAGCATTATTGCTATAATTAGTGATATCTCTGCTGGAAATATTTTTTTTATGTAGTAATTAAAGCTATTGTTATTATTTGAAAATAACTTCTAAACATATTTTTGGTCAGTGTATAACATACATTTAATAAATAGTTACCCAACTTGGAAAAACTTGTTAGATTCTCAATTTTTGAACTTTTTTTTTCATTACCATAAATGTAAATGTAAGTTATGTCAGGTTAACCAGCACACTAAAAGGTTTTAAATTAAGAGCTCATGGAATTACTAAAATATTAAGCACATCATTAGCATGACTTA
Source organism: Biomphalaria straminea (assembly GCA_021533235.1). NCBI lineage: Eukaryota > Metazoa > Mollusca > Gastropoda > Planorbidae > Biomphalaria > Biomphalaria straminea. The sequence continues at coordinate 26,663,739 of JADKLZ010001913.1, forward strand.
ATCCTGTGCACTCCCAGGGGAGCATAGGGTCGCAACCACACCTTTCCACTGAACTTGGTTCTGAGCAGCTTTCTTCATCTGCTTCCATGTCATTCCAGTATCCTCAGCTTACCTGATGACTTACCACTTCCAGGTTTGCTTGTGTCTTCCCACTCCTTGCAGATTCCAATCAAGTGGCTGCCTTGCAACATTGGTATGTGGTTTTTGCAGGCTGTATCCTATCCAGCACTACTTTCGCTTTTTGATACATACTGTAATGTTTTATGCAGCCCCGGACACCTACAGAAACAAGGTGTGTCCACAGATAATAAATATAAAACTGCAAATATATTAAAAATAAAAAATTGTAAATATGTAGAGAAATTATTGAAACTTCTGATTCTTATCCCTTACAATGAAAAGGCTAAAGAAAAATTGCCTCTAAATGTCATTCTAAAAAGTTTAATGTAAACGAAGATTATTCTTATTGGCAAATACTTTGAAACATTCTGTCAAAGACACAAAGTCAGGCCAGTATTTATTCAGTGCTATGAAGAACTGTGTGAAAATGTTGAGTTGGATTGGAACAAGATGGTGAATTGATTGAGCCCATGCTTTAACTGAGAAATACAGTTTTTTAATAAATTAAAGAACAATATCTCAACCATAAACTCTAAATGGAAATGTTTGCCCAAAGATGCATTGAATATCAAACAAATTATTGACCTATTAATCTTAGTGATCAAACTTATCAGAGCTAGGGTTCTTAACTAACTGCCTTTACTTTATCCCAATTAAAGTCAGGTACCCATTAGAGTTGAGTGGACTCAGGGGCGCCATAAAAATTCTGAAGTTCAATATCCCAGTCTTCACTGAGTTTAAAACCCAGGAATATAGGTTTGGAAGCCAAGCATAACCACTCGGTCAATGCGCCCCCTCGCATTAAGTACAACTGTACATTTGTGGTGAAATTTTGCGATGTAAAACAAGAAAAATAAATATTCGTAAATTAATGCCAGTAAATTAGTTACAGAAATCGCTAGCTCTTGTTCTCTTGTTCTTCCTCTTTTGGGGGTTCTAAAAAATCAAAAGTAAATTTATGATACAGATAAATGTAAATTTAAAGACATTATACATACATATATATATATATATATTGTGGCCTCCATTCCTCAAAATATTTTTAATATGACCCTTAATAGAAAAAGGTTTCCAACCTGACATATATGCACACAAAACAGTATTGTTAATTTATCAAATCTTTTTAGACTTTACTAAATGTTATTTTACTAAATAAGAGGAAAGCTGTGTTTTCTATATTAAATATTATAAACTTTGTAATTGTTCAATAAAGTAAAAAAGAGGTTAATACAAACTATTTTGCTTTTCAGATCACATAAGCTTAATAATTAAATAAACAACAAAAAAACTAATGTTAGTTTGGTTTTCATTTGTTTGTAATACAAATGTGAATTAATATAATTATCATTTTTAAAATAACAAATTGAGTACTGAAAATAACCATTTAATTTCCTGTCTTATTTTGAAAAACAAAATTAAAATATTATCGAACATTTAATCCTTTATATCTTAATTGTAACTGTAACTGGCTTCATTAAAAGATGAGTCATGAATTAGATGTCTACAGATTTGTGTACTAAAATAGGACTACAAATTTTCTTCAGATGTTTTATCTTTATGTCCATCTCTTGACTTCTAGAAATCAATTCACTTCCCAAATCATAAAAATGTAGCTACCTATTTCTTTTAGTTTCTTCATGTCAACATTACATGGGATGTTTGGCTGAGTGGCATAACCCCTTAGGCTTGAGTTTGCATTGCCCTTCTTACCATAATTCCCCAAATGAAATTGAACCAGAGTGCACTAAGTGTATTGTGTAATGAAAGATGCATGCTTAAGCATTTTTTACAAAGCTTATATCAACTCACTCTGTCTGTTTGTCCATCAGTTTATCTGGTTAAAAGTGTGTACACATAATCTCTCCCACAACCATTCTCAGATCAAGTTCAAACTTAGCACAATTCTTCATTGGCCTAGACAAGACATGTATCTATTAATAAAAAGTAATAAATTAGTCAGTTACTGGTAATGAATTATTTTGTTTGATATCATCGAGGGAAATTAATCCATCAGTGTTCACTGACATGGCTAATTTTTTTTTTTTTTTTTTGTAAACGATATTTCTCCCTCATGCATTCTCCGATCAAGTTGATACTTTAAACAATTCTTTATTGCATTTAACTTTCACAGGTTTTCTTCTTGTTGTTAATTGAGGTGCTAATTCATTGATAGTGTTGAGAAGTGCTAAAGTTGTAGACTCTTTTTTTAAAATGTCAGATGTTACAAGAAGTTACTGTAACATGCTGGGGATTCTGTTGATGTATATCTAGATCTAAATACTATTTTAGAGGTTCAATAAGTGAAGATCCTTTTCAAATCAAATACAGAACTTAATGAAAAACTTAGAATCACTACATGTACAGAAACAAAACTGTATCCGATAAATAACTGTTTCAAAGTTCAATAATAAAATATTCAAATTTACTACTAGATTTAATAAAATATAAGACTGATCTCTTCAAATTCTAACTCAAAACTAAAGAACATCCTATCTCTACAAAGTTTTCATTCCAACTGAAGGTTCTCCATGGCACCTCTTTCTAACTTTAAATTTGACACACTTGGCTTAACAAATGAAATTATTTTCTTCAACCAATCAAAATCACTGCCACACTACTTGATTGACATAAGCCATGGGTATTTCTGACATCTGCAGTCTGTTATCCTGTCCTTGGAATTAAAAAAAAATAATTATACTTTGGTTTATCAAATTGATATGTAACACTAATAAAACATGAACCATTTTAAAAAAAATACAATCAGTCAATTAATTATTGGTAATTAGTTATTTCGTTTGATATTGAATAAGGGAAATTGCTTGTACATTATTGATATAGTTTTAAGGGTAGATTTATAGTGCTCTTTATCTCATCTTGGAATGTGTAGACTGATAACTAAATTTTGCATTGTGTTTTCAAAAGTCTAATAACACAAGAGGTTTTCAATGATAAATATCTCCTATTCAGTAAAATGGCAATTATGAGGTTTAATTTCTTAATAACAATTAAAGATTTTCCATGCTGACTGTCTAAATGGAAGCAGACAAAATTTCCCCCTATTTACTCTACAATCCTTGAAATCCATTAGCAACTGAGAACAAAAAGAAAAATTCAAATTAGTTTAGACATACATCTGTGCTAGTAAATAGGTAAACAAAAACCAGTGACTCATCTGAGCGCATCCATTGTCTGAATGAGATATACAAACATTTTGTTTTGATTTACATATTTCTTATATTTATTCAGATTTTGAAGATAATTATAAGTACATCCTAGCCCAAACATCACTCTTAAAAGTTTTACATAGACTAATTATATGAATGGACAGTCCATTTCAGCTTTCCTCTCTTCACACAATTAAAGAGTTCCTCATTTGTGCCAGTGATGCTTTAATTTAGTCCTATCTGAGACACAGAATTTTCCTCTAACATTCACTCTCAAAGGATTTATAAACTATTCTAAGTTCAGTGCCAACTTTTACAACCCTAAATTGAGTACAGAAGCCAATAGCCAAGAAAACAGTTTTAATTTTATTTAGAAGATGATGTTACTTTTGATTTTCTGCAATTTGATAGTAACAGTTAACCCTAACCGATCTTGAATGGGATTAATCTTATTTATTAATTTTCCATCTCAATTTCTGTTTAATTTAGACTTTATCTAATCTAGGTCACAGTAATATACAAACATTTAGAGGATTAGATCTAGACTCTAGAGTAGACTCATAGTCAAACTCATTCTCTCAAAGATCTTTATAGATCTATACATAGTAGATATAAAAAATATATTTTTTAGATTTAAACATAAAAATATTTACATACAAAAAAATTAAATTGGTTTTCAACAATTTTTTTTTTAAATTTATTGTGGCACTTTTATAAATCCTAGTCTCTCATATATGCTAAAATATATATTATATATATATGAATATATATATATATATAAAAGTATAATTGATTAGTGTTAGTATATTATGCATGAAGCTCATAATTATGAGCAATGGAGTTGTAAGAAGGGCATCCTATTCTCAATTAACATGCATGAACTTGAAATGTCTTTACAGAATGTCCACCATTCACCTACTCAATGGACTGTTCTATTCCATGTGACTGTGTCC
>JADKLZ010001913.1:26691218-26709918 GCA_021533235.1 Biomphalaria straminea
CTACACCACAGATTGGGACTACTAGAGATTAAAGACTTCCAGGTTGTGCACACAGACATGGCCTGTAGAAGATCATCTCTGTGCAGGAAGCTAAAAATATGTTGAACTGTTTCTATTGGAAGACTTAAGAGGGACGCTTCTTGCCTTGTCTGCATATCAGCGTCGTTCATCTTACCGTTTGTTAGTTCAGTAGATTTGTTTTTATGTCAACTATTTCTTCCCACTATTACTATAGAAGTATGCTGATGTAAGTGAAACCTTCAGTGTTTACTGCGATGTTAAACTAGTCGTCAATGCCGTTCTGAAAAATGCAATTCAATTAAGCGCAAGAGTCCTACTTAATTTTTTGCAAAAGTGCGCAAAACCTAATCTAAGTCAGTGTGCATTTATGCTGGGCTGGGCACGTATCCCGTATGGAATAAGAACATATGCCGAAAGCAGGCTTTTTTTTCTGTGAGCTAAAAAGAAACGAAACAGCTGTAGGACAATACAAAGGCCTTGGTATACACATTTGAGACCTTGTTTAGGCTCTCTATGGATCTTTAAATTGCTATACAAAAGGAACAGAGACTTCGAGTTTTTTTTTTGTTTACAGAAAACAGTGCCTTTGCGCATTTTCTCGTGCATTGTGCACTCCAAATGAAACAAATGATGGAAACAAAGAAGGATATATATCCGTGTTGATTAGATTTGTATTTGGCTTTTTATCAACAGATTTGTAAACTTCTTTGTCCATTTACTAACCATCTGTTATGGTAGATATAATTTATTAGAGTAAGTGATCGTACAAACATATTTTCTCTCACACTAAGCATCAAGTTGTGTATTTGAAACTATATATTTTGTTTTGGAGGGTGGGGGGTTGGCTATGGACCGCTCCGATTTTTCTACTTATAACAATATAATGCTGTAAAGTTTTACGCAGCGGTTAAATTTGACACAATATAATTTTCAAACACGACATTATATTTTGTTCCGTTTATAAGCACTATTTAAAATTTGTGTACATATATTTCAAATTGGCACGAAACTAGCGTTTGTAAACCCAAAAAAAAATCATATTTGTAACTATGTTTATTTTAATAGCAGGCTTTTATTCCAAAGATCATAATGCTATACTGCAATTTTCGGGGCATTAAACATTTTTTTTTTATTTAATCGTCAATGAGAGACTCTTTTTTAACCATGTAGATCCAGACAAGAAGTTTTTGACATCTGAATCGATGTTTTGTTACGACAGTCTTCTATTCAACGGAACATATGTATTATTACAAGCTTGAACTAATATAAACATGTAATGTAGAGCTTCAACTCAAAATCAAACAAATTCTCAAGGTAAAACAAGGCATTATTATTATTATTAATCTGGATCTAAACTATTTTGTTCATATAATTCACTTCGTAAGCACGTGACTTTGTCTGCGTAATTTCTACTAATAAAAATAATTCTCGAATAGCTCAGTCAGTTGAACACCAGAAAGTCAGAGGATCCAGTCCGTTATGGCGTGAAGACACTTTTACAAAGCTTATATCAACTCACTTTGTCTGTCTGTCTGTCTGTCTGTATGGTAAAAAGTGTGAGCATATTGAATATCCCATTTCCGATTTGCACAATTATTCGTTGTACCTGGCAAGACATGAATAAAAAAAAGTTTACTAGACACTTAGTATAGAGATGCCAGGGATTAGTGGATTTTAGTTTATTTCAGTTATTATTAGTCAGTTAGTGCTAAAAATTTAAAGTAACGCTATTTTATTACGAACAGAGACTCGACTGTGGCCCCTTTATGCATTAAGCTTTATTGAAGTATCTTACGCTCTGGACTTAGTGTTTACATCCCAATAATGCGTAGGTTCGGTTTATAAGTGTAACGCATCTAAAAGACTCGTGCAAGAAACCCTACTGAAAAATCTATCCAAGTCATACAGCCATCATACAACTACAATATCAAGGCCTATCACGAGATAATTAATTATTGATTATTAATTATTATGTTTGATACACAAACTACTGCTACTTAATGAGATATGTTGATGTCATAGTGTAACACATCTATTTGAGACTCCCTGTGACATGTTTATTTGAAGTCATTTGAAAAATATTCCGTGCCTTTTGCACGAGGTAATTTATGGGTTGAGTAACTGACCATGGGACAGAAGTCAGTTGATTCCTATGGATAAGGAGCATGATGTTTTGATTGAAGGGATATGTAATTTAAGAAAGTAGTAAGGACTCTGTATGTGATTTTCATTTTCATACCATGCTTGGATTTATGCATTAAATGTTGATATGGTGCGCCAAGGTGCGCGCGTTCAATATAATAAAGTATCATTCTCCGCCATGACACTAATGGCCTTTTCCAACGTATGGAATTTTATGCTTGGAACCTTTGGTCATATTAATTAATATTATTAACTATCATATCAATACACAGTGAAGGCAATCATTAGTTAAATATCTAGTTTATTGACCTTCATTATATAACATATATACATTTAATTCAACCAATTTTTCATAATAATAATTATTATTTAGATTGATATGTGGAACTGTAGATGAAAAAAGAAATTTCATTTGCAGATTTTTATCAGCAGACGATATCACGAAATCTCTTTTAAAGACACTCCTTTTAGGCCAGCGGCTCTTACATGGGATCCTCGAATCGAGATGCATTGTCAAGCGATCTACTTTCAACACGGTCTTCTTTTTCAGGTGGACAACTTCTAGTGAGAGGTGGCTGACGTCTCTAGTGAGAGGTGGCTGACGTCTCTAGTGAGAGGTGTCTGACGTCTCTCTACAATTATTTTGTGTATGGTCTCGACTGTAGCACCCGAGTGAAAACGAGCTGTAATCTGAAAAGAAAAAAATGACAAGCAAAGTGTTGGGAAGAACTTAACATTAACAACTATGTCTATCATAGTGTAGAATTTATTACCCTGTTTTATTTCCAGCAAGATAAATTATCAATAATTAATTGACCAATTAATTAATTTTGTAACTGATTCATGTTTTATTAGATACAAATAATACTTGTTGAAAGTTTCAAAATAGTCCGAGAATGGGTGTGGGGGAAATAACGTGTACACTCATCTAAGGGGACAAAACTCCACATATTAAGCCATATCACTTTATACTGAAGGATTAATTTCCCTTGTTATTAATTGAGGTGCTGTGGCTGAGCGGTAAAATGCTTGGTTTCTGAACAAGGAGTCCCGGGATCGAATCCAGGGTTTTATTAAATTTCAGGTTCTTTGTGTGCATCTGAGTTCGCCCAGCTCTAATGGGTACCTGAATTAGTTGGGGAAAAATAAAGGCGGTTGGTCGTTGGGCTGACCACAGACCACATAACACCCTCGTTAACTGTTGGCCACAGAAACAAATGATCTTTACATCATCTGCACTAAAGACCACAAGGTCTGAATGGGAATTTTCTTTTTTACATTAATTGACTTATTGGTTAATTTTTGTTCATTCCTGTTTTGATAAGTACAATAAATCCCTTTGTAAAGTTATAACTTCATCCGAGCATGGGTGTAGGAGAAATTACATTTATTCAAACTTTTTACCAGACAGACAGACAGACAGACAGACAGTGTGACATGATATAAGGTTCGTAATAACAAAAAGGAATTAATGACAGATTTTAGGATGCAGTGAGGATCTCACATCAACGGCATAGACACTTTGAGAGTACATTTCTAGTGGGATTGGGTTATAAATTTATGAGTTTTGTGGCACATCGGCACACAGTAGGCCATGTGCCCGTAATCCCGTAAAGGTTACTCTCCCTTCATCATCGAGCCACGATGGACAAACTATAATCCAGTTTTTATGTCACTAATCTTTAATCTCAAATTCACTTCACCTGTTCCTGTCTAATGGTTTCTTCATTTTGGTTCTAGATTATTGAAGATCCAAGACATAAATTTTTACTATTTTAACAGTGAATAGTGTATAGTAAACAGACAAAGTGGTTTAGTCAACAGACAAAAACGACTTCTTCCCAAATAGTAAATAAACGTTTTATATTTAAAAAAAAAACATTTTGATAATTATTTGATAACTAGTCGACCGGCGGCATAGCATACGCCGCTATTTTCCATGGCAGGCCTTAGGCACTGCAACATATGCGACCGCAGTGAGTCCCGCACTTTCATTGGACCCGTGCTAATTTTTTAGGTGTATAAATTATTAAATTAAAATACATGAAGTTAATTCCTTTTTCCAGTCTATATTTATTTATGTCTATGCTATTTTGTGAATGAAAAATAGTGCGGCTTTGGACACATCATTTTCATTCACACCTTGCTGCGCCATTGGATCTTCCCATTTACTTGTTATAAGTGAATTCATGAATAAAAAATACTACAACATATGCGACCACAGTGGGTCCCGAACTTTCTTTGGACCCGTGCTAATTTTTAGGTGTATAAATTATGAAATTGAACCATTTTATAAAACATAACAGATTTCCCGCGGCCTCTTGATTTACCAGGAGCCCCCTGGAAATCTCCTGAAATGTTATTAAATGCTATGCCGCCGGTCGAAAAAGTCCTGGAAATTTCCGGACATTATTAAAATCGTTTTAAAGTAAAAAAAAAAATTCATTTTGTGAATGAAAATAGTGCGGATTTTGGATATATTATTTCCCATGCACATCATGCTGCGCCATGGGATCTTCCCATTTGCTTGAAGTAAAGTGAATGCGTGAATTCATGAATGAAAAATACTATGAATGAAGCTAAAAAAAATGGCTAATTGACCTTAATTTACGCGATATTAAGAATATAGCTGCACTCATGCAACAATGCTTTAGAAAAACAAATTTGAATGTTAATTTGATTAAATGGACTATAATAAGTATGTTCATGTGCTAAAGCATAAAACTATACTTGCGAAGAGAAGTTCTATAATCTTCTTAGAGTTGAATTCAAGTTTTAGATCTAGATCTAGATCTAGGAATAGAGAGTTACCTTTCGTAATCATGTCTAATGAACGAATGTGCGTAATTAAAGTACTTTCTAAAGTGAAACCTGAGAGTATACTTTATCTGTGTATTGTTGTTGTTGTTCTAGTTTCAATAGTCTAACGACACAATAATGTGGAAATACTTTTAATATTATTATGACAATAATCTGATAAGAAGAGAATTATGTAAACACCACTTTCATTCACAAAATAGCGTTGCGCCGCATGCTATGCTATTTTGTGAATGAAATAGTGCGGATTGGGTCCATGTACACCGTGGTGCGTGCGCCATGGGATCTTCCCTATTTACTTGTTGCATGTTGTTGCACGTTTGACCTCTTACTTTGAGAAATAATATATAGATTGATAGTGCTCCAGCAGTTGGTTAAAATCTCGCAAGTGTTGAAATGTTCTTGGGATTGCGTCATAATAACATGTAATACTTAGACAGTTCTTACGTCACCGAAATGCGTTTTTTAGCTACACAACACAGATATGGGATGACTAGCCAAAAAAGGGAGCTAAGTCTTGTAATGTACAAGAAAACTATTGATGTTTAAATTGTAAAAAAAAAAACAACATGTAAGATCATATTGTAGTATCCACAATGGGGTCACCGTAGGTGTATTATGCTAGAAATGATTTTAAAAACAAAACAGAAGGGGGTATGAGTGGGACGCATCCAATAAAGGTCGTGAGCTTCACAGGCAGTTGAGTAGCCCAGACCGAAAGGATGCGTGGTGACAACTTAATTATACGGAGCAGGCGGTCCTAGCCAAGTCCCGAACTTTCAAGTCGGACACTGTCCGATTGGTGTTTACTTCGGACGGTTTAGAGAACACTACGACACACGGTGTCGCCACTGCATCGAGGACGATGAAACACAGGGGCGTATGAATTTTTCATCGTTTGGAGGCCCGGAGGGGCTTGATCTCTTTGGGAGCCTCTGCAGTGGCTTATAATCTCATTTTCAATGTAAAAAACACTCGTTTGGGGACCCCCCCCCTCATGTGGGGGCCCGGGGGATTTTAAAATTCTCTCCCCTCTTCTCCCCATACTAGCTACGCCACTGAATTGAAACAGTAGACCACATTCTTTCAAATGTACCTTTCTGAATGAAGGGCGATCGGAACAAGGATTTGAGAGAGAGAGAGAGGAGAGAAAGGAGATTGAGGAGAGAGAGAGGAGAGAGAGAGAGAGAGAAAGAGAGAGAGAAAACTGGTCCATGTGCCGCAATGGATCTGTCCTTGTACGGTGACAAGGCGGCCTTTAAACTCCAAGGGAGTAAAACACCATGTTTCGTTTACTAACGGAGTTTCTGGTACATGATGGAGGAAAGCGAAAACAAAATTAAACACAGCTTATATAAAGGAAAGACACTTTCAGCTATCCCTTATGGCTTATAATAATATTGTAGGTTTTATTTACTTTCGAAACATCAAAGAAAATGTATTTATTTCCAATAATCAATGAATTAATTTGTAACTTTTAGCGGCCCCCGAAGGGGAAAGACACTATTAGTTTTATGTGGCCTGTCTGTCCGTTCGTCCGCCCATCCCGTCTAGATATCATAAACTAGAAGAGAAAATGAAAATCGGGCATCATGATATTTTAGCTCATTCAAAGTTCTGATGCAACGGCTACTTTTTTCTTTTCTGAGAGCGAAAAATCGAATTTTTAAAATCACTTATGCAAGAAGTTTTTTTCATAAAAATAAAGCACTTTTACAACTATTGACTAGTATTAGTAACAAACAATGAAGGCTCATTACCATATTTCTAAAACATTTATGCAAACGGTTTATCATTTTTCGTCAAAAAATATTTTTTTTTACATTTGTAATACTAAGTTAATTAAGTAAGTTCTGTCATACTAACTATTACATTTACACACAAAAAAAAATTTACTAATTTTTTAAATTCAAAAAACCTATTTAGTATGTATAGGCCTAAGGGTTGGACCTAATTTAAAACCACAATTATTAAGTAGTTTCTCTTATAACGGCGTACAACTGTGGCATACATGCACATCCATATCCCACTAACCAAAGGAAAAAGCATAAAAAGTATATAGAATCTACTAGCTCACGGAGGAGAAATGGCACAATGAACTTGGATTTGTATCCCTCATTGAACGTGGGCCTCAAAAACAGATGATGTTTATATTACCGTCCCTTTAGATCACAGGGTCTGAAAGGGGAACTTTTACTTTATATGTAATTAATTCCTAAACTCTCTGATATATGAGGTATTAATTTTAAATTAAAATACAGATAAATTATAAATTTAAGACAAAAAGTTCATTCTTAGCCCTTATAAACTATCATAAATGTTTTCTTATTATTTTAGCAGCTAGTTGACCAGAAAAAACACAGTCATCAAACATTTATATTTGTTGTGAACTGATACAAATGCTATTCAAAGTAAACCTATGTATTTCATTATTTAATAAGGCCACTTATCCAAACCTAGAATGTGTTTTTTTTTGTCAGAACCTCCTACTCTGGGACTTTCCCTTGGAATTTTAGCCACGTGCTTTGCACACGTCTAGATTCAAATCTGATTGGTTGGTTTGAATAAAATAAAGGGACATTTTCAAAGGGCGGGCAGAAAAGTGCGCCCAGCAGTCGAGCTGGAAATCATCTAAGAGTTAGTCGCATTGGTAGATCTAATATTTAGAAAGAAAGTATGTCTCTGTACAATTACACGTTCTATTTATATGAATATTTATATGTACAAAGCTGTACCATTGTTGGATTTAAATAAAGCTTCCTGTATTTTATAGTCAAAGCTTTACTCAGTTGAATCCTAGATCGTCATCGTCAATATTATTCAATATTATTATTACAAATATTACAATCCCCGGCGTCACACAGATCGTGACATGAACATTTCTTGTACATATAATATACATATATCTGACTTTGTGGTACCGAGAATACTCGGAGGAAAATAATCATTTTCCTTGTTAACATATTGTAACATTGCCTCCCTTACATTCTCGTAATTGTTTTAGAATTGGTGGATTTTTATGAAAAAATCGCTTGCATAATTAATTTTATAAACTAAACGGTTTGCTTTAAGAAAACCAAAGGTAGACGTTGCACCTAAACTTATTAAGCGCATCGCATGGTGAATTAATATTTTTCATTTCTCTTCTTGTTTTCGAGTTCTGATTGTGACAGACGGACATTTCGCACAAACCTAAAAGCGGCTTTTCCCATTACGGGGGCCGCATAAAAAATTACCTTGACATTGTCCAGATGTGGACAATTTCTCATGAACTTGATCAAAGACAGGTCGAAATTTCGTTTCTTCACGTTGTCAACTTTCAGTTTAAAAATCTTGAGCCGTTCCCTGGACAATAGACCAGAGATATACTTTAAATCATGGGCGTAGTCAGGATTTTTTTTTTCGGGGGGGAGGGGATTTTTTTTTCCCCTTTGTGATATCTTGTCTTTTGTGAGTTAGTATATAGGATTCCGCGTGTTACAAACAGTGTTTGTTATCGAAATGGTGTAGGGATAAATGTATAGTTTTATTCTACCATGGCTTGCACGAGATAGTGAGATTGTGGTCAATAACCCACGTGAATGCGTGTAAGGTTAGATGGAAGTTTATAATGAGTTGTGTGCTGGACTTAGAGAGCGGGAGTTGTGTACTAGACATTGAGAGAAGGAGCTGTGTACTGGACATTTAGAGAGGGAGTTGTGTACTGGACTTTGAGAGTGGGAGTTGTGTACTGGACTTTCAGAGAGGGAGTTGTGTACTGGAGCGAGGAAATTACAGGACTAAACTCAGAGAGAGTTAGTAACGGAGATTGAGGGAGTTGATAACTGAAGACAATAGTTTCATTTAGAAGAGAATTGTTTAGTAGGAAAGTCTCCTTCCTATGGTAGATATAAACTATATGGATATACAGTTATAGTTTTATTAAATTTATTTATTACTATACAAATATATCAAGTCTCTTGGGGGAGAGTTTTAGTGCTCCATTAGTAAGGTTAAAAGATATAACTGGAGCTTGGAGTCGCTTCTCGGTAATCCAACCCATTTGACAACGACCATTACAACCAGCCTGGGTAACGCCCATATATAAGCGGTTTGAGACACCGCGGTACTGGTAGATCTTAAAGGACTTGAATGATTGAATTTTACTTACCAGAAATGATTTCTTGCGTGTTGCAACACAATCTCCATTTTGTCGACTGGAGACCCAAATGGATGGGGCAATTGTAATATAAGCAACGTCAGTCTGCAGACTGGCAGCTTTAGTGGCTCAAAGAAAGGTGGAAAAGTCTTGTGGGGATCGGAAAAACTACCGATCATCTTGAGTTTGACTTCTATATTCGGACATGCTTCAGTCTGCCGGAATTTTAAAAAGTAAATAGGTTATTGGTGTGTTATAAGATTATAAGTATTATAACATTATCAAGAATAACTACCAAAGGGTATTACATTTACATTTATTTAGAGCATTGGTTCCTGTTTTGTTTTATAGAGGCTAGTTGCTAAGAAGTGGTTTTGATAAGAATATAATCTATTCTAATCTAAAAATCACAAAACAACTTTGTCAGTATTTATTTCTTACACAATAAAATTATAAATCCTAAACATATTTTATATTTGTCAGCTCCCGTTACCAATATGAACTAGCATCTTTAAAAAAGAAATATACAAGGAGATAAACTCCACAATTACAGCCTTGTTAATACTGTAAAATTTATTTCCCTTTTTCTATATCAAACAAAAAAAATTAATTACCAGTATTTATTTAACGTATAGGCTTTATTTTATTATTGATTTATATTTTGTTAGGAACAGTGAAAGAATTGTGCAAAGTTTCAAATTGATTCAGAATGGATGGGAGAAGTAACGTATTCAAAGTAGGTACCTTGCAGACAGACAGACAGACAGACAGACGGACAGACGGACAGACAGACAGACAGACAGAGTTTTGTAGTCTATGGCATCACTGGCTATTTAAAAAAGTGGCTTACCAGACATATCCAGCTATCTCGACGTATATAAGCAAAATACCAAAATATATTAGTCGCCCAAAGGGAGAGGTATGCAAGTTCACCTCTTCTGGTCTGAGCAAGGGAGACAACAAGTTCATCACTGAGATAGTAGATAGAGATCGAAAGTTTGGTCAACCTTGTCAGAGACGTCAGACCTTTGAAGAACCAATTCAAGTGAACAGGTAACCCACGAGTGTAGTCAAAATATTCTGCAATATTTAGTGTTTCCAGAGTGTTTCTGGACTTTTGAAAGACGGTGTCCAGTAGTTTATGACCCTCAGGTTCTCGCCATTCAGCGTCCGTCATCTCAAACACCTTTAGATGACAGTCCTCCGTGAACATTTGCGTCAATGCCCGGCCTACTTGGCTCATGGCTATGTTATTGGTGCGCTCCAATCGTAGGCCAGACACTTTGATTGAGCTTAGATCAGGTGACTTAAAACCTGCCAGAAACAGTTTGAACTGTTCAGCCATTTTCGTGCAAGGGCAATGCAGCATGTGACGATGTCGGCACTTAATTGTCAGCGCTTGAAAATGGTGCCCGAAATTTTGTGCAACATAAAACATGTCGACTTTTGTCTTTTTCTTGGGGCGAAACGTGCAATCAAAGATGAATGTCTGGCTACGCCAAAGATTTCGACTGCTTAAGATTAAAGACTTCCAGGTTGTACACACAGACATGGCCTGTAGAAGATCATCTCTGTGCAGGAAGCTAAAAATATGTTCCAGTATTTCTGCTGGAAGAGTTGAGAGAGACGCTTCTTTCCTTGTCTCTGTAGAATCAGTGTCGTTCATCTTACCGCGTGTTAGTTTAATAGAATTCGTTGCGTGAAATAGTTCCTCTCACTATTAGTTTAACTTGTTTTTTTTGTGTTTGAAACATTTAATGCGATGTAAACACGGCTACCATATTGTTGAGAGCACCATGTCTCACCTCAACGTAAAGAAATAGTTGGTATTAAAGTGCGCAAATGTTTATTAAATTAAAAATACATTTTTGTTTCTTATCTTGGCTGTTTTTTATACCTCGATTTAACTCGTATTTTTGTCTAAACTCTTGATGGGTTGGCTCAGTAACTTTCATTGTTATATATCTCAATAAGTTTGACAGTTGATTAATATCGTAAGAATAAACATTACTAGCTTGCGTTGTGTCAATTGCAGTAAATATACATTTGCAGTTTTTCAAATATAAAAAGAAATAAACTTAAATATGGTTAGAGGACTAGAAAATATTTATCAGCTGTGTGACCCGGTGGATAGATGTGTGACCCAGTGGATAGGTGTGTGAACCAGTGAATAGATGTGTGAACCAGTGGATAGGTGTGTGACCCAGAGGATAGATGTGTGAACCAGTGGATAGGTGTGTGACTCAGTGGATAGCTGTGTGACCCAGTGGATAGATGTGTGAACCAGTGGATAGGTGTGTGACCGAGTGGATAGCTGTGTGACCCAGTGGATAGGTGTGTGACCCAGTGGATAGATGTGTGACTCAGTGGATAGCTGCGTGACCCGGTGGATAGGTGTGTGACACAGTGGATAGGTGTGTGACCCACTGGATAGGTATGTGACCCAGTGGATAGCTGCGTGACCCGGTCGATAGGTATTTGACCCAGTGAATAGGTGTGTGACCCAGTGGATAGGTGTGAGACTCAGTGGAGCTGTGGACTGATAAGTAATGCTTCCACATTTCAATACCAACTTCTAGCAGAGCTGCCTATACGTGAGGTTGTTCTTGTTAGCCGAAAGCGTAGTGGTTTGGTTAAATGCTTGGCTTAAGAACAGAGGGGTATCGAGTCCAACCAAGCAGACATTAGTTTGGGAAAGTAAAAGCGGTCGGTCGTTGTGCTTGCTACATCACACCCTCGTTAACCGTCTGCCATAGAAACAAATGAACTTTATTTCCTCTGCAAGGTCCAAAAGGAGTATCAAGTTTCAATCAGTTCCTGATCCCACAGGTCGAATGTCATTCATGGAAACTTCAGTTCGGTACAAATATTTGCTACACACTCAAGGCAGACATTGGTTATATGTTTGGTTTGTAAACCTTATATTAAATAAAGTATACACAGTTTTGGCAACTAAATTTTATCACAATGATGATTATAATTTCGATTATAAGTAGATATGTAGACTTTAGTTCTCTCTTGAAATGACGTCTGTATTATACAAGATAATGTCACATTTGTGGAAGTAAATCAGTAGAAGACAGAACGAAATCATGTCTTCTGTCTATTGTTGAGACGTTCTTTTGAGTTCAGGCTGACCTGATGTAGAATTGCTCATGATTGTTTCGGTTTGTCTTTCGATTTTGACTACTTCAATTTTTTGAAATTATCATTGAAGAATACATTTTAAAAGTCTTTACCAAAATGTGGTAACAAAAATGAAAACAATAAAAATATCAAAAATTGGCAGTATTAGTCTACGACATAACGAAAACGTCATTTTAATAGATGTTGCTAAAAAATGAAAAATAAAATATATAAACTGGTCTCTTAAAAAATACTTCTAGTCAGATTCAATTTAACCAATCCTAGATTAGTTGGGAGAGTTGTGCTATGGCGGCATGGGATAGTGCTGTGATATGGTGGCATGGGAGAGTGTTGTAATATGGTGGCATGAGAGAGTGTTGTGATATGGTGGCTTGGGAGAGTGTTGTGATATGGTGGCATGGGAGAGTGTTGTGATATGGTGGCATGGGAGAGTGTTGTGATATGGTGGCTTGGGAGAGTGTTGTGATATGGTGGCATGAGAGAGTGTTGTGATATGGTGGCATGGAAGAGTGCTTTGATATGGTGGCATGGGAGAGTGTTTTGATATGGTGGCATGTGAGAGACATGACATAGAGACGCTGATTAAGTGACAACTCAACAGACGCTTGTCACATCTTTTTTCCCGTTCCCCAGACCAGAGGTTCTTCAACTGCATTAAAAAAACCTCCAAATTCTTATCATTTTTTTTCTCTTAAGAAAATTACAGTTCGTATAGGATTATATTGAAAACGAAGAAACGTCTGTATCATATAAGATAAGATAAGAATCGATAATAACATGTAAAATATTCAAACATGTCATTTTGTAATAGGCCTCTATCTTTGACAGTTCATCTTCGTGCTTAGCAAGAAGTATTCTAGCGGGTCTGTTCACGCAAAAGACATCATCAGAGAGCTCGTATGTCTTGCAGAAGTAAGTTCCCTTTTTGCTGGATAAAGTGAGTAGACTACGGAGTCGTGTTGGTGAAGAGACATCTCAATTTCTTCATCAAAAGAATTTTAAAAAAATCGTTCTTGTTGCTTAGTTATTTTGCAAATAACAAAAATTATTTCTTAGATGTCAATAAATTTTATTTCATAAACATTTGTAACAAAATATTTTTAAACTAATTTCTAGGCTACTTCTATACCAGGTAAGCCAAGCTACAATGCAAATACAACCGAGTTATTACCCATGGGAATACGTTGTAACTCTTATAGGCACGTAATATTTTGGACTTAGCATTAAAAATAAATAAATAATAATGAATATTTACTTATGTATAAATTTTGAGCATGCCTATGCGTCTCTAGCAACTGTCATTGATTTACATATTTAAAAAAATGGCAATACTTTTTTTTTTCTATTTAGGTGCAACCCGGAGCAAATCACCATCTCCCCCACCAGAGACGCCACTGTCCGTTTACTCTAAGCGTGCTCTGTTAGATTAACAAACAAGAAATCACGACTTTATTATGGAGACGTTTCTTCATGGCAAGGCGGCTGTTACATGGGGTCTTCAGTTTGAAATGCTTCATCCAGAGGCAGACTGTCAATGCGGAGTTTTTTAGTAGGTCCACCCTTGCTTGCGGGAGGTGTCCGACGTCTCTCTGTGACTATCTCTTTGATTGTTTTTGCTGTATCGCCAGAGTGGTAGGATGCCAAAATCTGAAAATTAATAGGAAAGCTATTTTGAGACCAGGGGCGTAGCTAGGAATTTTACATCGTCTGGTGGCCTGGGGGGCTTGATCTCTATCGGGGCTACTGCATTTTACGTAATGTTTAATTTTTAATGTAAATAAAAACACTCATTTTGGGGTCCCCCTATAGTGGGGGCTCGGGGGAATTTCCAAATTCTCCCCCTTCTCCCTCCACCCTGTTACGCCACTGTTTGAGACAGGATCTACGATGCAGAGACAGGTCTTGCAAAACTGATACAAGTAATATTACAGTGACGATTTCAGTGTGCATTGCTGGTAGGAATAGATATAGGTTTATATGTTAGTTATTTTTCAATCTATAATCAACATTTTTACGCTTATTGATTAATGAAACTGTCACCTGCGAGACAAGTTGAGAGCCCATGGTAACAGCTGACCATTTGTACTTCAACAGCCACTATTATTTGATCACGTTGAGTGTGCGCGACCCTTCTAGATTACCTTTTTTTTTTTACATAGCATGACGTAGGTACTTTCATTAACGTAAAGCTGTGGTTCTCAAGCTGTGATCCGCTGATCATCGCCCCACGAATGGGCGGGGGCTGGACATAATCTCTTTAGTGTAATTTACACTCGCAACCTCGCAACCTGCTCATCCATCAGTAGCGAGGAACCAGTACCCTTGACCACACTTCGAAATAGCAGGGTGTTCACGCGGCAACCGCAACGAGGTATTACCAGAACGCCGCGGCCTATGTAACCAACTAAATTCAATATTCCAGAATGCCTTGTAAAGTGGAAAATTGAACAGCTATTTCCTACCTTGCCTGAAATCATAAAAATACCCTTATTTCGCACAGAAAATACATTTCATAAACTATCTCCTACACATTCACTCACGCACGCATGCAAACACACACACACAAACGCTCACACTATAATCAAGTTTTTTTTTTTAATTACCTTAACGTTAATGAGACGTGGACAATCTCGAACTAGCTTGATCAATGTCTGGTCAAAGTTTGTCGTCTTAGTGTTGAAAACTATCAGATTAAAATACTTGAGTCTAGGCCTGGACACAAAAAAGAAAGATGTTTAGTTGAGATCAGCGTGTTTTCTTTTTTTTATAATCGTTCTTCTCATTGGCGCTATATCATGACAAAGTGGAAGAAGAAAGTTGTAGACAACGAGAAGCGGGTCCAATTATTTTGTCAAGTGTAGATTGTCATTAAAAAGAACCCAAGAAAATGAATGCTTACTTTTTTTTCTGAATAAAATACAGAAACTGTGTTTTGTTGATGTTTTTTTTTTTTGGTATTTTTTTAAACTCGACATTTATGTCTTAAAAATCAATTCATTGCAGCTCTTACAAAAGAGCTAATTGAGCGCCCCCCTCCTTTATTTTCTGTGTTACAAGCATGTTTTCAAACTCGATCTCTCTCCTCAATCTTTTTTGGTGACTTTTAAAAGACCTCAAATAAATTCAGCTTACCAGTAGTGTTGTCTCACGTGCTCCAACACGACCTCCATCTTTTTTAAAGGCCAAGGAAGCGGACAATATTTCTGGCTGAGAAGCATTTTCATTTTGGTGACTGGCAGAACTGCATCAAACAAGCGGGGAAGAGACAGGTGTGGATCGGTAACTAAGCCGATTATTCTGAATTCTACTTCCATTCTGGGACATGCTTCTGTCTGTAGGAGATTTTTTAAAACATTAAACACATAGGTTCTTGGCCTGTTAAATATTATATGAATACATATAGTATATGACGACGTCTAGAGAGGTATACACGAATATTATTGACTGACATATTATGAATTATCTAAAATCACCGCATGGATTTACAATACATTTTGTCATTTATCTTCTCCTGCAGTACTGAAGCTACTATGGAAAATCTCATACAATGAGTGTCTGGGCATTCGCTATGGTCGAAGCGATTTCCACCAAACAGCAGTTGCCCCTCTCCAAAGAACGGTTCCCCTTCTCTAAACAACGGTTCCCCTTCTCCAAACAGGTGTTGCTCCTCTCCAAACAGCACTTCTCTCTCTCAAAACAGCGGTTCCCCCTCTCCAAACAGTGGTTCCCCTTCTCCAAACAGCTGTTGCCCCTCTCCAAACAGCACATTTCTCTCTCCAAACAGCAGTTTTCTCTCTCCAAAAAGCAGTTCCCCCTCTCCAAAAAGCAGTTCCCTCACTCCAAACAGCAGTTCCCCTTCTCCAAACAGCAGTTGCCCCTCTCCAAACAGCACTTTTCTCTCTCCAAACAACGGTTCCCCCTCTCCAAACAGCTCATGTATTCATAGGTTGGTATCGCAATCTCTGACAGTGTATAGCACAGTACGCTTATCAAGGACACCAAATGAAGACCAAAAACGTGGAAAGAAAAAAAACACGACCTTCCCCTTCCAATATGGTCTCGCAGTTTCTTAAAAGATCTAAAATCAGTTGCGTCACCAGCTGAGAAGAAGTTGTGATGGTCGCCCAATGCTGAATGGCGTAAGTCTTGGCAATAGAGATGTAGACTACAAATAAAATCTCAAGCTGAAAGCTCATTAGCCTCTCTCTCTCTCTCTCTCTTTCTCTCTCTCTTCCTCTCTCTCTTCCTCTCTGTGCTTCTGGAGATCCACGATACAATCCGCAGATTACAGCTATTATAACGGATGCATTTGTGATTGTATGTACTTGAAGTATTTCTATCTTTTATCGATTATACTAAGTGCGTGCGTAACTTGTATGATGTATTGCAATCGCGCGTTCTTCAGATTATGGTATCATGTCACAAGAATGGACAGGTACCAACAGGAACAAAGACTCAATGACTAAGTTCACTCAAGATTAAATTTCAAACAGTGTTGAATACAGTCTAGTCCGTCACTAACAGCGATGTTAACCCCTCTAAGGTCTGGCAGAAACTGATCTCTAAAAAGTCCATCCTAACCTCTAACCCCAAAGTCTATGTCGTCACTATAAAATGTACGTTCATTGTCAGTCTAATAAAGTGCGCAAATCAACTAACTAAACTAGCTATCTAACAAAATGGTAAGTACACATCACGATTCACACCATGCACTGCAACTATGCTACATCTAAATTAAAAGATTACGTAAGACTAGCAAATAGTTAAGTACTTCAAATAATACTTACAGCATTGCCTCTTAATTGTGTTTGTATTACTTTTCAAACCAAGATAATACAGTCGTAAATAATACTTTATCAACATTTAATAAAAATTTGGAGTACAGATGTATGTTTTTAATGTATACTTGCTTACCAGGGTTTTCCAGTTATCCTGTTGTATAAGTGGAGATTTCGGAAATACCCAGTTAGCCCACAAAGTAAGATATGCCAGTTCACCTTTTCTGGAGTGAGCAAGGGAGACAACAAGTTCATCGGTAAGGTAGAACATAGTAATAGAAAGTTTGGTTAATTTTGTCAGTGACGTCAGCCCAGTTGCAAACCAATCCCTGTCAACAGGTATGCCAGTCTGACACATAAAATATTCAGGAATACTCAGCGTTTCTAGAGTGTTTCTGGACTTCCGAAACACAGCGTCCAAGACCTTCTGACCCTCTACGTCTGACCAGTGGATGATGCGCATCTCAAAGACCCTCAGACAGTCCCTGGCAAACATTTGCGTCAATTTGTTGCATATCTTCTTGATGACGATCATACTGGTATTATTCATATAAAGATCGGAGACTTTGAATGAACTCAACGCGGGCGCTATAAAACTGCTAAGAAAAAGGTTGAGCTTTCCATTCATTTTTTTACATTCATACATGTTATTATATCGGCTCTTAATTGACAGATTTTTAAAACGATGCCCGAACGTTTGTGCACAAAACATCATGTCAACAGTTTTCTTTTTACTTGAGCGGACAGTGCAATCAAATATGAATGTCTGGTTACGCCACAGATTTGGACTATTAAAGATTATAGAGTTCCATTTTGTGCACACAAACATGGCCTGTAGAAGATCATCTCTGTGCAAGAAGCTAAAAATATATTCAAGAATTTCCAAAGGAAGACTTGAGAGAGACGGTTCTTTCCATGTCTCTACAGAATTAATGACGTTCATCTTACCGATTGTTAGAATTCGTTTTGCATCAACACTAGTTTAACTTGCTGCTTTCGGTGAAACCTTTAGTGTGATGTAAACACGGCATCCATATTGTTTTAAGCACCATGTCTCACCTCAACTTAAAGAAATAGTTGGCATTAAAGTGCGCAAATGTTTATCGAATAAAAAATATATTTACAATTCTTGTCTTGGCTGGCTGTTTTTTTACACGTCAATTGAACTCGTAACTTCCTGGAAAATCTGAATGGTTTGGCTTAGAAAACTGGGTGGATACATATCTCTAAAACGGCTCTAAACTTTTTTCCTAAAAATATATGTCGATGAATAACGTTAGTTACAATAATTACTAGCCCTTAACGATAGGTGAGTGACCCAGTGGATAGTTGTGTGACCCAGTGGATAGGTGTGTGACCCAGTGGATAGTTGTGTGCCCCAATGGATAGGTATGAGACCCAGTGGTTAGGTGTGATACCCAGTGGATAGGTGTGTCACCCAGTGGATAGTTGTGTGACCCAGCGGATGGTTGTGTGACCCAGTGGATAGGTGTGTGTCTCAGTGGATAGGTGTGTCACCCAGTAAAAGGTTGTCTGACCCAGCGGATAGGTGTGTCATCCAGTGGATAGGTGTGTGACCCAGTGGATAGGTGTGTTACCCAGTGGATGGTTGTGTGACCCAGTGGATAGGTGTGTGACTCAGTGGATGGTTGTGTGA
>JADKLZ010001913.1:26735551-26746055 GCA_021533235.1 Biomphalaria straminea
CATTATACACTAAAAGGCAGACACTGGTTATATATTTAGTTTATTACGTCATATTACACATATTACATCAGTTTATCATGTATATATATATAATATATATATATATATATAATTTATGAAAGCGATATTTATCAAAAATGATAATTATTATTAAGATTTATAGGCAGACATTTCGATTTAGACGACTTTAGGAATACGATGTTTTATTTGCAGGCTTGTATCAGCAAACGACAAAACGAAATCAAGTATTTTGTTGTTGAGACGTTTCAAAATTGTCAGTCGCCTCTTTCATGGCGTCCTAAAGTCGAGATGCTATGTTCACAGCAGACTGTTTTTCTGGTTGGACCATTGCTAGTAATGGGTGGTGGACATCTCTCTGCGATAATTTTGTCAATTGTCTCGGCTGTATCATTCGAATGGAAAAAAACTGAAATCTGCAAAGACACATTTAGAAGAACATGATTCTGAGGAGGCGCGATGGTTAAGAGGTAACGCGCTAGACTACTAGAATGTCCCAGGTTCGAATCCTGGTGAAGAATGGTATTTTTAATTTCGGGATCTGAGTCTGCACAGCTCTAATGGGTACCTCACATAAGTTGGGTAAAAGTAAAGGTGGTTAGGTTGTTGGGCTGGCAACATGACACCCTCGTTAACCGTGGGCCACAGAAACAGAAGACACTTACACTGTTACCCTATAGATCGCAAAGTCTGAAAGGGAAGATATTTTGAGAAATTATGATTCAGAAACGATCATAAATAAAATGACACAAGTCATACGACATTGTCACCGTAGGATACCTTCAGGGGCGGACTTGCTATTTGGGCAAACGGGCAAATGCCCGGTGGGCCGGTACAAAATGGGCCGGTCTGGTCGCGACCACAAAAAAAAAGAAAATTCAATGCAGACAACTTAATAAAAAAAAAAAGTGACATCAGCAAGACACGGGAGGCCCAACCAAGTTTTCTTTTTTTTTTTCAATTATTTTTTTTAATTCAACAAAAATATAAAAGGACCTCACAGCGCTCCCCCAAACTCTCTGTCCTTGGTGGTGTGTATTCTTTTTACTAATTAAAAGAAGAACCTATTCTAGGCTTAAAAAAACGTCCGAATGAAATGTCAGAAATTATTGCTAAGATTAATTACATACAAATACATTGCAGGGGGGGGGGGAAATCTCCCTCCACACCGAAAAAATCCTGGCTACGTTCATGATAAATCAAATTCGTTTGTGAGCCGGTTATAGTAATGCCCGGGCCGATTTTGATACCCAGTCCGCCACTGGATACCTTCCTAGTAGGAATTGGTTAGACATTTATTTCTAAGGTCTTTAAATTTAGATCAGTGTTTCTTAAAGTGAGGTACTCGTACCTCCAAGGGTACAGGAAGGATTTGAAGCTGGTATGCTGTGTGTTTCGATGAAGTATTCCGATTTTTTAAAAAGTACCCATTTATTATGTACATTTTTATAGTTATGAATTTCAAATTTCAAGAATAATTTCTACATTGATCATGAAACGGATAATGATGTTACGATTTTCGCCAGCAAGTCTCTTTTTTTTAACGTCACTAAGATGTTATACTTTTTTAACTTATTGTTCCAATGTGTAGGCCATAATCACTAAGAAATCAAACTAAAGTCAGTGATTGAATACTTTATGTAAAAGATTGGTTGTCAATCATTTCCTTTTTTTTTTTTGGGGGGGGGGGGGGGTTTCGAGGGGTGCTCATAGTTTAAAAATTTATAAAAAGTTCCCTTTCAGACTGTGTGGTCTAAAGGGCAGATGATGTAAAGGTCATCTGAGTTTGTGGCCTAAAATTAAGGAGGGTGTCAAGTGGTTAGCACAACGACCAACTGCCTTTACTTTTCCCAAACTAATGTCAGGTACCCATTAGAGCTGGGTGGACTCAGAGGCGCCCAAGGATCTCGAAATAAAAATCCCAGTCTTCACCAGGATTCGAACCCGGGACCGCCGGTTCAGAAGCCAAGCGCTTTACCGCTCAGCCACCGCGCCTCCAAGAACATTATAGAAGGGGTACAAATGTCAAACGTTTAGGAAACACTGATCTAGAACAAAAAAAAGAAAGCATCAATGTGAAATTAAAGGTCAGCAACACAGAAACGTGATAGTCAACGTGCAAAAACGACATAGACCCGTTTAGAGAATAATCATGAACCTTTGTGTGAATGAATGGATGCCCGTAACGGCGTAATTGCACCACAGGTTTGGTTCGCGCAAATTGGCGTGTTGTTTTGTGATTGTATTGTTACGTTTCCTCTGTCTCTTTCCTATCTCAGTCTTTCCGTAAACACTGCTCTAAACACACAACACACCAAAGAACCTGACAACAAAAGCTCCAAATTAATCTGGTACTTTAATCCTGGTCAAATAAAACAGCCAATACGACAAAATTGGCATCACAATAAAGTACTATAACTAAAATGTTACTCTGTACATCACCGTACAAAACGCTACTGTCTCTTCTCTACTCGTACACAACACTTGAGGACTCAATCAGGACCGACTTCATAGCCACACTCACAGACCAGGTCTCCTCCGTGACCTGTCTTGAACTGCTCTGCCTTCGCACTCTGTCTCTGGTCTGCCCAGGCCTATGATCAGATGACTCTGATGACCATAACACAAGTCATATTCACGTGCTAAGTTCATACCAGTCCTGTTCTTTTGCCCATCGACATAGCACACTAAACTGTATTGCTGGCCTGTGTCACAAATGTCCGCTGGTAACACACAGTTAACCCTTTTGCGCCGCCAATAGGGCAATAGGGTTATAACAGTATCCTAGCAACACATTCAGCGATACCGAGACAGTTTTTACGAAACTAAAACACATTTTACGTCACTGGGACGGAAACCAATCTGGCACAATGAACAATAAAACATACTGGAAAAACAAATGCTTTTTAAAAAAAAAATCGTTACAAGGGAAAGAACCGCATACATACTGTTATATCTCTCAATACTACAAGATGTTTCTCCCGTTTTCTATATAAAACATAAATAATTTATTAAATAATTAATAAGTAATTTATTAACACTGAATATATAAGCTTTGTAATAAACACAATTATATCCTAACTTTCATAAAATCGTCATAATGCCGAATTTCATACTTACGCAGTAATGGATACAATAAATTGCTGCATTTCTCGCATAGAAACACCAGCGGTAATGTTTTGTTACATTCACAATAAATTTACCTGAACATGGACCAGACATGGACAGTCCTTAATTAACTTGATTAAAGACTGGTCAAAGCTTTCCTTCTTCTCGTTGTAAACGTCCAGTTTAAAACTCTTCAGCTGTTCCCTGGACAACAGACCAGATCAAAGATATAAATTTTAAAATAAACTTTTATCTGCATTTCATTTTTCTACTAAGAAGTTAACAACATGATAGTATTATGTTTTTTTTCACTACACTCCTGATTTTCAAACACTAGTTCCCCTTTCAGACCTTGTGGTCTATAGGGCAGATGATGTAAAGCTCATCTGATTCTGTGTCCTACGGTTTACAAGGGTGTCATGTGGTCAGCACAACGGCCAACCGCCTTTACCTTTCCCCAATTAATGTCAGGTACCCATTAGAGCTGGCTAGACTCAGAGGCGCCCAAAGATTCCGAAATTAAAATCCTAGTCTTCACCAGGATTCGAACCCGGGACCCTCGGTTCAGAAGCCGAGCGCTTTACCGCTCAGCCACCGCGCCTCCGCGCCTTTTCAAACACTGCCGCTAACTTTTTCCTGCCGGAAGCGGTCTTAGCTTTGCGCGGTGCCAGCCAAATGTGACATACCCAATTCGAACCCAAAATATCGCGCTAAAAGCTTTCACGGTCATTGTTTTAGATTCCACCATAATGTCATTGTGACTATGTTTCTTAGACTTTTAAACAAAAATCATCATCATATTGTAACGGTACATTAGATGTAAACAATAAAAGTAAAGTTTTCCCTTCAGACGTTGCGATCTATGGGGCAAATGATGTTAAGGTCATCTGTTTCTTTTGGCCAACGGTTAAAGAGCAGGGTGTTATGTGACCAGCACAGCGACCAACCGCCTTTACTTTCCCCAACTAAAGTCAGGTACCCATTAGAGTTGGGTGGACACAGGGGCGCCCTAAAAATCCCGAAATTCGAAATCCCAGTCTTCACCCAGGACCTCATGTTCGGAAGCCAAGCGCTTGACCATTCGACCACAGCGCCCCCGTACGTTAGATGGTGGGGAGGGGGCATTTTTAGTCGATAACAAGTATCTCCATATCGCGCTCACTGGCATAGAAGAAAGTAGCTGTATGTAGATGGACTCGAAACATACGAACATAATAGACCATCATAAATATGCAACATAAATTTGATTTTGTTAGTTTATTTTTATTTATTTTTTAATTTTGTATTTTACTTTGAATTTTAGTGGGAAGTGTGGTCGAGAGTCTAAGTGCGACTCGGGCAGAGTTGTGTTTACTGAGCGCCCGAAGGCAGCACTAGATACCCCCTCCCCCCACACACACACTGGTCCACAAATGAGATTAGACCAAAGCGATCTGAGCATGCTATAAGCATCAAAGTAGCGCTATATAAAAGCTATAATAATAATAATAATAATAAGTGTCCACAATGACAAGTAACGAACAAAAGAATGACTGCTTTCATTTTGTTTTCATTACTCCCGTACACACAAACACACAGATTCACGCAGCTAGTTCTTATTAAGAGAAAGGTTTGGCTTGGTTTTAGTTTTAGGCACATCGGCACAGTATAGGCCATGTCGTGCCCGCAGTCCTTTAAGGACCACTCTCCCTCTATAAAAACAGGGGTCAAAGTCCATATAATTAGCTCATTAAAATCAAGGTCTATTTACATTTAAAACAGTAAAGGTAAAAATTTTAAATATTTGATAAAAAATCTAGTGTAAATAGTATGTGTCTATAGACTAACAAATCAGATCCTCGCAGTCAGCCCCACCTCCCGGATAAAGCCCAGTATCTTCCCAGGGTCGACACTATCAAACAGTATTTGTAGGTCAGTGGCTATAAAAAATTTCTCCCTGACATCCTGGTATCTGGGGCAGTCAATGAGGATATGTTCCACTGTGAGGCGAGAATCACAACACTCACAAAGTGGTGGCCCCTCTCTCTTCAGCACGAAAGAGTGTGTGATGTAGGTGAAAGAAAGAGAAAGAAATGGACCACTAAAAGCAACGGAAAGTGGGCCTGTTTTAAAATGTGGGTGCTCATTTAAAAATATTTGATATCAAGTTATTTGATTTAACTCTTATACCAAGATTCTATCAAGTACCATCCACAATACTACATAGTCACAGCATTACAGAAGAGTGACAATGTGTTTTTTAGCGGCCCCCGAAAGGGGAAAAGACGCTATTAGTTTTGTGTGGCCTGTCTGTCCGTCTGTCTGTCTGTCTGTCTGTCTGTCTGTCCGTCTGTCTGTCTGTCCGTCCGTCCCGTTTAGTGCTCAGAAAGTAGAAGAGAATATGAAAATCTGACATCACGATAATATAGATCATTCAAAGTTCTGATGCAACGGCTATTTTTTTTTTTCTAAAAGCTCAAAATCTAATTTTTAAAAATATTTTATGCAAGCAGTATTTAAAGAGAAAAAAACTAATTAGTGTGCAATATAAACGAAACCTAATTTAAGACAATTAAAAATCTAATATATAGCAACACATATCACGTTTTTTTTTTGTTCCAATCTATGAGTATTACTATCTAAGTAATTTAACTCATAAAAGAGGTGTGGCAGTTGCCTTGAACATCGGCTTTACAAGGCTAACGTTTAGAGATCAAAGCAAGGAAGATGTATATTTTGACCGCTGGGGCACTAAATAAGATCTGTTGTTTATCTTTGATGTAATTTTTTTTTAAATGAACTATAAGCAGCGACTTTCGTGTACCAGCGTAAAGCCCGGCCATGACATGATTCTAAACTAATTTCTTAAACTTTTTAAAAAATCACATTTTTGAAAAAAAATGTCTTTTTATTGCCAACTTTAGAATGAAAGAAGCACATTTTTGTGCGTTTTAACTGTTTGTTGGTCTGTCCGTCACGGTTAGATAAAAAAAACAACTAAAGGCTTTTGAAAATAATGTTTAAACTTTACTGTTCATTCAGAAATATTGCGATAGTTTCAAATATCTATAATAGATTGTTCCGGATGTTTATGTCTAGATCTACATTGAAATGTTATAATAAACTAAAACTAATATTCTATTTTTAAATTTAATAGTGCATTCATTCTATTGATTATCTGGGCTTTTTATTTTAATTTTGCCTAAATTTTATCTAAATTACATCCAAATTATTAATAATAATAATTAATAAGATATATATTAAGAGTGCTAAATCAGAAGTTTAGTTTATGTACATCTACATCTCTACAGATCAATGCTGAAAGATTATTTAAAATCGCTCGTGTGACATATTGTATATATCAGGCTATTAGTTTGGAACCAGTTAGCATGCTGAACTGATTATTTCGACGCTCCCGGGTTATATGCCTGTTTGTTTTACATGTTTCGATTGTTTCTTCAGAGTTAAAGATAGTTTACTTCCTATTTTAAACCTTCCACAGGAGGGGATGGGAGCATGCAGTAATTGAGCCAGGGACCAACGATAAATCCGAACTACAGTCTAGTGTGGAAACATCAAGATAAGGCAGGTTTATACCCTTCTCGCCATCCTCCGTCGTCCAGCGAGAAGTTAATTATTTTCAACTTTGAAGGAACATCCGAAACATATAGCGAATAGGCGGATCTGACAGGGATCCGACTCCGACGGGGGCCTCCTCTGAGTTTGTGTATCACACAAACTCTTTTTGTAATCTTGTTTTTATTATTTCTATAAATATTTACTGTACAAATTTATATTTGAACTATTTAAATGGATAGCAACAACTGTCAATAATTAAGTAATTGTTTACTAATGTACCATTATATACATGGCATTTATTTTTTTCACGTAGATTTCGCACAGGTTTCCCAGGTAATGAATGAATTCGACTTACCCGTAATGATTTCTGATATGCTCCAAAACTATTTCCACCTCAGCCACGAGCATTCGAGATGGATCAGTTTCCTTATTTATTATCATCTTGAGTTTTTTTACTGGAATTGCCAGTGGCTCAAAGAAAGCGGGAAGACAAATATGTGGATCAAAATAATAGCCCACCATATTGATTTTGACTACCATGTTGGGGCAAGCATCTGTCTGCAGGAGTTTAAAAGACATATTAAAAGAAGTTCTTGGTAGAAAGTTAAACTATGATAATATCTAGATATGTGAGTGCGAATTATCACTAACTTACTGCAAATGTAAAAAAAAAAAAATAATTAAAGTTCCCCTTTCAGACCTTGCAATGTATGGAGCAGATGATGTAAAGGTCATCTGATTCTGTGGTCCACGGTTAACGAGTAGTTCATGTGGCCAGTACAACGAGCAACCACCTTTACTTTTCCCCAACTAATGTCAGGTACTCATTAGAGCTGAGTGGACTTAGAGGCGCTATAAAATCCCGAAATTTAAAATCCCAGCTTTACCACTCAGCCACCGTCGATGTTTTTTAAATCAATGTCTTAAGAAACGTTAGATCAGCGGTTCTCAACCTTTTAAGTTCGGCGACCCCCTTTTACAATCCCCCACTCTGCCGCGACCACCCTCCCCCGCACTCACACAGAGCAATAGAAGAATAGACGAAATAATCTTTTTCGATGGTCATTGGCGACCCCTGGCAAATCGTCAATCGACCCCCATGGGGGTCGCGACCCGCAGGTTGAGAACCCCTGCGTTAGATGTTTTCTAACAAGTGGATTTAATAGAATGACAATTAAACCGAAAAATTCCTCAATGTAGAATAACAGCCTCCTTCTTTCACTAACTTCACCAATACAATAAAGCAAAAGGGGTAAATATATTTAAAAAAAAAAAAAAAAAAAAAGCTTGTGTAAGGGGAAGAACACTTACAACTTGATCTCTTAATGATGTAGAAGTTATTTTCCTCATTCGATGTCCCACTCAATAATTACAAATATTTAATTAACTAATTGGTTACTTTTTAAATTGATTTATGTTTTGTCAGTTACAATAGGCTAAGTAATTGTTTAAGGTATCAAGTAGATCCGCGTATTCAATTATCAATGGGGACGAAACCCTACATATTAAGTCATACATTTACATATTGAAGAATTAATTTTCCCTGACGTTATCGAATAAAATAATTACCAATAATTAATTGACTAATTGGGAAATTTTGAACTAGTGATTCCTGCCCTTGTCTATGCCAATAAACACTTTTTCAAAGTTTCAACTTGATTTGATAAAGGGTGCGGTAGAATTAAAGTGTAGATTGTACTCCACAAACAACTAATTATGAATGTATATACAAAAATGTAAATTGTGGAGTTCAATGTTATAAAGACCACATGCTACAGCTTGATGTAGAAGTGCAAAGCCCAAAGAATGTATGGTTTTACCAAGCTTATATCAATAAGTACATACAATTACGTACAAATACGATCGCTTTTGTATGTGCGTATTTAAATAGTTTTCTGTTATCTGCTTTATTTGATCAATCTTTCAATTACGAAGTAGATACAGAAATTTCATTGAGATCAGCATGTCAGCTTGCTCTCTAGGATTAGGCATCACTATATATCAGAAATGGGCAAATTAGGAACCGCGGGCCACCATGCGGCCCACCATAGTGTTTTATACGCACCGCAGACTCCTACAGAAATCAGGTGTGTCTGAGAATTATACGAATAGGAAATCCAAAAATAAATACAGTATATAAATTATTGAAACTTCTTATTGTTATCATATACGATGAAGAGGCTAAAAAAGCATTGTCTCTATATGTCATTGTCAGAGTTTAAAATAAAGAAGATTATTACAGCTAAAAGTCCGGGCATGGAGACGTTAAGCCCAGGATAGATCAGAATGGAGAGATGTGCTAGAGATGTGCTAATTTGTAAGTAGATATTACATTATTATATTTTTTTAATGCGGCCCTCGATAGAAAAAGGTTGCCCATCCATGGTATTCATTAAATCAGGGGCGTAGCTAGGGATTCGGGGCCCGGGAGGGATCGACCTCTTTAGGGGCCCCTTGCATTTTGACTTTCGATATATGACATGACATAATGTACGCAAAAATATATAAGCCCAAGATCAAATTGGTTCAGTATTTCCGTAAATATAACAAAACAAAATTAATCATTAAGACTCTTTTAATTAATAATACCGTTGTTTATTAGCTAAATAATGCACAAGTGACAAATCTCGATTCATATCGCTTGACGTCGTGCTTATGTGCAGCAAAGACATATAGGCCTATAGCATCATCTACAATAAATCAACATCGATACTTTCTAGTATTTGTGACGTCACTGGCGTTAAAGCCATAATAAGCCTTTCTTGCGTCATTGTGCTCCTGGGATAGTTTTTTTTTTCGAATGACGCAATGGAAGTGGCCTGAGTTAGCGGTTTTCAGAGGATGTTGCAAGCAGGGGCGGACAGGCTATATGGGCATTTGGGCAAATGCCCGGTGGGCCGGTATCCAGATGGGCCGGTAGGGCCACCGAAAGGGCCGCATGAATGTCAGTAAATTGTTTCGAGATTTATATTATTCTCTTAAAAGGTTAAATAAAAATACATTTTACACTTTCAAGTCTAATACTAATCTAAAGCATTATCGTAAATATCCTTCATCCGTCTATTGTGCTTCTAGTAGACGTCACTAAACGATAAACAAGAAACGTAAGGCCTTTATTTCTTATAGAGATCAACGTTAGTGTGAATCTATAAAGGGATCAACAACAACGATCCAAGTCCTTTATATAGGACTTGTCCAGTCACATACGAATTGTTGATTTGGTGGAGTTGACCCACTACGTAGTCTTCGCAATTCGCATTTTTTTTTATCAAGAACAGTGTTGAAATGTGTTGATTGGAATCTAAATGCAAAAAGAAGGGAAAAAAAGAAGCTGAAAATAAGTAATAATTATTGCTGGAATGCTGCGCAAAAACAATATTATCCCACAGGTACCCGTTAAAGTTTGGTGGACCCGAAATTCAAAATCCTAGTCTTCACTGAGATTCGAACCCAGGACCCATCAGGTTCGGAAGCGCTTAACCACTCAGCGACAGCGCCCCCCTATGACATGTGAGATGGAAAGTTAAAATAATGGAGGATGAAGTATTTGTAAATTGAAGTTCACGTCTGAGAAAATGGCGAGGAGTGAAAGTGAAACATGAACACTATGTTTGTTAAAGGAGGAGCTTTAGAGGTCTTGAATGTGAATGCTAATGACAGCAGCTAATGTAAATGGTAGCAAGAACTTTTCACATTAAGAGATTCCTCATTCCAAGTATTATACTTTATTCATTTAGTAATAGCGCTTATTAGATAGTTTCAAAATCATCTAATAAATTATTCATATATTATCTAACTTTCGATACATTATTAAAATTTA
>JADKLZ010001913.1:26746155-26758502 GCA_021533235.1 Biomphalaria straminea
TTCTATTGACAGTCCTACTTGGTCCTACATTAGAATTCAACTTCTTATCAAGTCTTTTCTTTCTTCTGGTTGTTTTGATTACAGAGAATCCATAGTATTCACTACCTTCTTTTGCTTTTTTCGTTGGATTGCGTGATCAGTTTCTCCCGTTTCTTACCATTTTGTAGAAAGCTTGAATGAGTTTCAATTTATGTATTATTTATGTTTTGTGCGAAAGCACTAAGATATCCGTATTACCGAAAAAGATACATGTCTTGCTATGGTAGATTATAGAAATACTCCGATAAGCATCACAACTGCTGATGAGTAGAAGACTCAGGGACATCATTCCAACTGATCTCAAACTATTGAAACCACCGGTATATGAAAATGCAGAGACATTACTCAACGAACGACAGATGAAAAGCAAAGTGAAATACGATGCAAAAACAAGACTACCTAAAGGTTATTTTGTCGGAGTTAGTGAGTGTTCGTCTAGGACAAACATAGCAGAAAGCAGTTGTCATTGAAAAAAAAAATCACCCAGACCTTACATCATAAACAAACGATGGAAAAACATACAGAAGAAATCAAAGCTTTTGGAACAAGAGTTTCGATGAAGATATCTCTGGGTACCATGATACCAATGAAGACAACGAGCAGTAAACTGTTAGAACAAACGAAACAGACAGTTATAGACCAACCTCTAGAGAAACTGTTGTGCCAGTCAAGACTACCAGAAATGGTCGAATTGTTAATGTTCCTAGTAGATATCAGTCGTAAGAACTTTAAAAGGAAGGATGTGATAATAAATTAATAAAAGGAAGGATCTCTGGGGTTAATTTGAATAAAAAAAAGTTGAACAATTCATGAACAGTTACAAAAAAGGTGACAATTGTTGGATTTATCTCACAGAATGAAAAGCTGACAGGTTTAGAGAGTGATTATCACAGTTCAGAAATGTTGCTTTTGGATTTATGCCTAACAGATGTATGCGCAGGCTAGACAGACGGCCACTCATTGTGGCTGCGTTATCATAGGTTTAGCTTTTTCGTCACGCTGTTTTGTAGCCCCACTCTGGTCAACTCGGCATGGGGGAAGTTCCCATAGAAAGAATAACATTTTTTTATTTCACAAATAAATAATATGCTATGATTTGAAATTTCCTCTGACGAAAAGACGTACATTTGTTGTTGTTTTTTATTCATTTTCCCACCTTTGCAATTCACTCTTTTATCACTTTAAAAGAAGTTTTTTTTTAATTTTATTTAGAAAAGCATTTTGCATTTGATTGCGGAAAGACGAATAGAGGGGTAATAATTCGAGTGTGAAGTTAATTCTGAAATTAAAGAAGCCAAACCAGAATAATGGACAATTCTAGCATTGTTAAGAATAACCATTGGATCTGTTATATCCGATTCTGTAAATTCTGCTTCAAGGTTAATTATTGTAAACTTAAAATACTCGCCATTTAAATCTATTAATAGTAAAGGTAACACGATACTTGGAATTCACTGTATACAGGGCGGCCTTAGCAGTGCGACGGGCCCTGGACGAGTGTCTTGTGCGGGGCCCTGAGCCGTAAGGGTAGACTATATATAAACCGTACCATATCACGCTAACGGCTAATCCGTCTCTAACGCTCTCGTTGGCCTCCAATAATTCAGTATGTCCGCTTTTAACTCTGTGGGCCTTATTTTTTGTTACAAAACAGAATATTACTTAGTATCACAACTGTTCTATTTATTTCTATCTTTAACTCCATAGTAACTACCTTCAGTCTCGATGTCTAGGTGTCCCAGATTCAGCTGTGATTTATGTAAATAACCAAATAACGCTGGATCAATGTAACACATAGAAACTTTAATCAACCATTACTGCATCTCACACAAGCTGGACTCTCTCTGACAACTCACACACTTCCGGTCATTCGCGCATATGTAAAAATAGATTATACATTCATACACACATTCATCCGTGACATCTCGCCCCTCCTAAAATTATAATCAATTTTTACAAAGATATCTAAATGACATGATTATAAAACAAATATAAAACATCAAAACACATTACAACAAAAATGTTCTTCGATAGGCGACAAAGGCTCTGAATATGCCACACAGGCTTCAATTTAATAGGCACACAGTCTATTTTTAAGACACGCCGTCTTAATAGAAGACACACAGTCTTAGATGATAAGACACACAGTCTTAGATAATAAGACACACAGTCTTAGTTGATAAGACACACAGTCTTAGTTGATAAGACACACAGTCTTAGTTGATGAAGACACACAGTCTTAGAAGATAAGACACACAGTCTTAGTTGTAGACACAAAGTCTTTAATCAAGCAACACATGCTTGTAAGAAACTACGTAGACTTTCATCTATGATAAGCGCGACAGAATGTCCGCTACAACGTTTCCTTTGCCTGGAATATGCTCTTCTCTGGTTCATCAAGCATCGCACAACTAGAACGAACTAATTGATCATCATTACTTTCCTGTGACTTTCCACCAAACATGTTGATGTGAAAAGTTTTCAGTATTCCTCTCATCTTGATTTGGTAATCTACTGCAGTTATTTTCTTTACTTCAAATGGTCCTTGCCACTGAACAATCAGTTTACTGTCTTTCCTTGGGAGTAGTACATATACTAGGCTTCCTCCTTGAAGTTTTCGATGAGTTTTATTTCTGTTATAAATCACTCTGTGTCGTGCTAGCTGTGATTCTAATGCTTGTATTGCAAGTTGACATGTTGTTACCACTTTCTCTCTGAGTTCGACGACATGTTGATAGCTTGTTCTAGATTCATTATCAAGATTTTCTTTTGTCAACAAGTCTTTCAGTAAACTAAGTGGTCCTTTCGGATTTGCTCCATACAATAATTCAAAAGGTGAAAATCCTGTACTTTCTTGTGGAACTTCTCTGTAAGCAAAGAGAACTGCTGGGATATACATGTCCCAGTCTGCTGGTCTGTCTAGTGCTACTTTGCCTAATAATCGTTTCAAAGTCCCGTTCCATCTCTCTCAAACCAAATTACTATGTGGCCTGTAAGGCGTTGTGAAGGTTTGACGAATTCCTAACTGTTTCAGGAACTGATGTGTTAACTCGGAAGTAAACTGAGTCCCTTGGTCACTTAGAATTTCTTCAGGGAATCCTAAGCGAGAGAAAATGTTGAACAATTCATGGGTTACATTTTCTGCAGTTATTGTCTTTAATGGCACGGCCTCTGGCCAACGTGTGCATAGGTCCACCATCGTAAGGATGTATCTGTACCCTCTTTTAGACATAGGGTTTATGGGACCCACAATGTCTACTGCTACTTTCTGAAATGGTCTGTCTTGCAGATCTGTGACCTGTAATGGCGCTGTTGTATCTCTCGGCTTTGTACTTGCACATGTTCTGCACGCTGAACAATATTTTTCACATCTTTAAATATTCCTGGCCAGTAAAAGTTGTTAAGAATTCTTTTCCTTGTACGAGCCGTCCCCATATGACCCGCAAAAGTTAAGTCATGACCTAACTCTAGAATTCTGTTTCTGTCGGCGGCAGGTACGACTACTTGTAGTTTCAAATGTAAACAATCAAAAATGCTTTGTAACCGTGTTTGACCAGGTTTCGTTTCAGTTGATTGACTTAGATTTTTTTCCCGCCGTTGCACGTGAGCGCACACACTTCACGGCCTTCTTCGTCCTTGACCTTTCACAATGGCGAACCGCAGCTCTCCCTAATGCTTTCTAAATTAGTCAAAAAAGACTAGGAAGACGAGCTCCCAAATATATCACAAGTTCTAGTTATATTTATTTCTGACTCGTTTAAAAGTACCTTATGTTATGTCTAGGTGTCCCTGGGTGGGCTGTGATTTTCGAAATAACAAAAACACCAGATTAAACTAACACATAGAAACTTTAATCAACTTTACTGCATCTCATACAAGCTGGACTCTCTCTGACAACTCACACACTTCCGGTCATTCGCGCATATGTAAAAATAGATTATACATTCACACAAACATTCCTCCGTGACACTTAGGTACTGTTTGCCTACCGTTGTATATACTCCTTTATTATTGCTCTGCATAATAGATTTTCTTTGAAGTTTAAAAAATTTAAAAGAAAAATACTCCCATAGCCTCACGATGTCTATGCACAGAAGCATATAAAACAATTAGGCGGAAGTAATCAATCCAAAGAGTTTATTTTGTATTCAAACTCAAAGTCTAATGGGATCTTATTAGGAAAATGTGTAGTGATCAAGTTTGTTACAATAAATACTCCCATCGCAGGGCCCCACAGGCGCTCCACTTGCTACCCCCTAAGGCCGCTACTGCTGTATATCATACAGTTTTATTCTTGGCAAGAAAGAGAGTAATACTATTGTTTTTTTTTCTGGAAGATGTGTTCGATCTCTTAAATCGGCAACAAATCTATTAAAGATTTGTATTTTAAGATGTAAAACAACTTTGATCTCTTTAGGAAAAAAAATATTTAAAAATATCAAAAAAGTCAACGTAGGGCCTATTGATAGACCTAGATATAGATTTAGTCTTTGTTATAAATATAATCCATAAATGTTGAAAAAAAAGACACCCGTTGACACTATTTGTCAATCAAATATATTAATTTATGTATTTAAAAACACCCATTAGCCCCCCCCCCTCCTAAGTAGGGGCCCGGGGGGATTTTCATATCTCCCCCCTACCCCCTTACGCTACGCCACTGCATTAAATAAAAAAATGTGGCTTACCAGACGTTTCCAAGTGTCTTTTTGTATATTTGGATCTTCCGAAATTGAATCGCTAACCCACAAAGAGAGATAAGCTAGTTGACCTCTTCTGGTCCGAGCAAGGGAGACAACGATTTCATCGGTAAGATATTGTATAGTGATAGAAAGTTTAGTTAATTGTGTCAAAGAAGTCAGTCCTGTTGAAAACCAATGCCAGTCAGCAGGTAATCTATTAAAAGATTTAAAATAATCAGCAATATTCAGTGTTTGTAGCGTGTTTCGGTACTTTTGAAACACAGTGTCCAAAAGCTTTCGACCCTCAGATTTTGTCCAGAAAGCGGACGGCATTTCAAAGACCTTCAGATGACAGTTCGTGGTGAAAATTCTCTTCAACTCTCTGACTATTTTGTTCATGACTATCCTACTGTTATATTCTATCTGAAGGTCAGATACTTTGAAAGAGGTCAATTCAGGCGCAATGAGACAGGTCAGAAACCGGTGGAGCTGGTTGGGAATGTTACGGCAACAACAATCTAAGTAAGGGTGTTTACACTGGACAGACAGTGATTGAAAGCGGGGCCCGAAATTTTGTGCACAAAACAACATGTCAACTTTTTCCTTTTTCTTGACGTGGAGAGTGCAATCAAAAATAAACGTCTGGCTACGCCAAAGATTTGTACTACTAAAGATTAAAGACTCCCAGGTTGTACACACAGACATGGCCTGTAGAAGATCATCTCTGTGTAGGAAGCTAAAAATATGTTCAAGTATTTCCATTGGGAGACTTGAGAGAGATGGTTCTTTCCATACCTGCATATCAGTGACTTGCAAACATTCCATGTTTTTTGTTTTGTTTTGTTTTGTTCACTTAATTATACGCTGTTGTTGGTGAGACAGTAGTGCGATGCAAACAAGTCAGCCATGTTGCCGTCGACTTCTACGTGTCACGTTTGCAAAATGTAGGCCTATATTTAGAAGTGTAGTCAAAGTGCGCATATTCATTCCATAGATAGGTGTGCATGATCATCTCGGCGTCTGCTTTTTATCAGAGCAAGTTTTACCCTGTTTTTTTTTTTAAGCGAAAACTTTTTAAATAAATTGCTGTGTCCTCTATTGATTAAAATTATGAACACATGATTTTTATTTTTAGCTTGAAAATGTCGACGTTTGATCTGTCAATCAGCCTAAACAAAAAGGGGGGTCATGCTTCAGAAGTCCCCCAAAGGGAACTAATCTAGATGCACAAATCGATATTAATGGCCATTTCCTTATTGATTTTGATATTTTCGATACCTGATGTGAAGTAAACAAATTTTTATTTTTATTTTTAATATATTTAAAGTTTAAAAAATGCGTTTTTGTTGTGTTTTTTTTTTTTGCTTGTTTTATTCTTGTAAATCACCCTGAATAAATGTCTAATGCGCTTTTCAAATTAATGTCTAGTGCACCGTTTTAAATTAATATGTCTAGCGCTTTGTTTAACATATTCGAAAGTAAATAGGGTCTATATATATTATTTTTATCACCGGGAGCAGCTTCTTTATTTCAAACAGATGGTTTCAGTGAGGACATCGCTTACTATGGAATGTTTTAACTCTGTAAAGGAGTATCCTACCAAGGAGTTTTCTTGCTTTAGCCTGCTCTCTTGCGGGAATACCAGCATAAAGTTGTCAGGGGCAGGTAAGACGAGAGTAAATGTGTTTCTTTGTTGCTATTTAGGTATAAAGAGTTATAGCCCTTTGTTTACATCCCCAGGGATGCCATTGGGCCTAATTCAGCTCAATCTAGCCCACTCAATTTTTTAAAATTGCTCATAATGCTTCACGTCATTGTGTCAAGGACTTTCATCTACAATAGATCTATGAACTTTATGATGGCTATGAAGTGCAATATTCAGTTTTAAAGGCCGATCTTTCACAAGGTACAGGTAGTTAGGGTTTGTAGTGGTTCCTACTTTTGTTCTGTTTTCGGACTGCTCTAAATTCTGCCATCATCATCGTAGACATTGGCATAAATGAATGTCAATCAATCTAGGTTAAATCTGACCTGTCAAGAAGAACACATATTCAAGTTGAAGAGACCTATCTCCTAAGCGTGACAGTGATTGCTGGGGATGACCGCGGAGCATTTGACTTTGTTTGCAACGTGGCTGCGTGTAAACCTGCAGTCTCCTTGAAAGGCGTCTGTCGGGGGAGTCTGTTGAAACAGTGTGTCCGATCAACTGTGTAGAATGATTCAACGAAGTCACAAATTATCATCTCTATTGTACTCATTTATTTTTTAGTGATAGAGCACGTGACGCACATAGGCCCATGACACATTTAAAAGTCTGTGACACATGTGGGAAAATGACAAATTTAGACCTGTGATATAATGAGGCATGTGACACATGTAGGGCATTGATACCTGTAGACTTAGGTCTGTGGACTACCTGTAGGTCTGTGACCTCTGTAGACCCATAGCACATGTAAGCCCATGGTACCTGTAGGTCTGTGACCTCTGTAGACCCATTGCACATATAAGCCCCTAGTACCTGTAGGTCTGTGACCTCTGTAGACCCATTGCACATGTAAGCCCATGATACCTATAGGTCTGTGACCTCTGTAGACCCATTGCACATGTAAGCCCCTGGTACCTGTAGGTCTGTGACCTCTGTAGACTCATTGCACATGTAAGCCCCTAGTACCTGTAGGTCTGTGACTTCTGTAGACCCATAGCACATGTAAGCCCATGGTACCTGTAGGTCTGCGAGACTGCGACCTCTGTAGACCCATTGCACATATAAGCCCCTGGTACCTGTAGGTCTGTCACCTCTGTAGACCCATTGCACATGTAAGCCCCTGGTACCTGTAGGTCTGTCACCTCTGTAGACCCATTACACATGTAAGCCCATGATACCTATAGGTCTGTGACCTCTGTAGACCCATTGCACATGTAAACCCCTGGTACCTGTAGGTCTGTGACCTCTGTAGACCCATTACACATGTAAGCCCCTGGTACCTGTAGGTCTGTGACCTCTGTAGACTCATTACACATGTAAGCCCCTGCAGTACTTGTAGGTCTGTGACCTCTGTAGACCCATTACACATGTAAGCCCCTGGTACCTGTAGGTCTATTGTAAATGATTTTAAACATCAATGAAAGCAACTATAACACTTAGAACATTTTTTGTTTGTTTACATGAAATGAAAAGACAATTTAAAAACCATCTGTAGACATAGTTGAAGTACACTGTGCCTAAAAATACGAACAGAATTAATAACATAACAAGATTACAAAGAGAATTTGTGTGATACAAAAACTCAGAGGCTGCCCCCGTCGGAGTCGGATCCCTGTCAGATCCGCCCATTAGCAAGATGTTTCGGATTTTCTTTCTAAGTTGAAAATAATTAACTTCTCGCTGGACGACGGATGATGGCAGCGAGCAGGGTATAAACCTGCCTAGTCTTGATGTTTGCGCACTGTAGTTCAGATTTATCGCTGGTCCTGGCTCAAACCCTGCATGCTCCATTCCCCCTCCTGCGGAAGTTTTGGACTAGGAACAATCTATTATAGATATTTAAACTATCGCAATATTTCTGAAGGAACATTAAAGGTTAAATCATATTTTCAAAAGCCTTTAGTGTTATTTTTTTTTAATGTAACCGTGACGGACCAACAGAAAAAAACGCACAAAAATAATCTTCTTTCATTCTAATGGGGGCACTAAACAAATTTTTTTTTCAAATCTGATTTTTTAAAAGTTTAAGAAATTAGTTTAGAATCATGTCATGGCCGGGCTTTACGCTCAATGGCGTAGCATTCATGGCGCGAAAGGGTTCAATGAACCCAGGCCCGTGACTATTTAGGGCCCACACAGCCTGTAGCATAGCAACAACGGTGCAACCGTGTTTATTTCGCTTGGGCATATTACTCATGACCAGTTGAGGCCCACATGAAAACTTAGGGATATGACAGCAAAGTGAACAGAATAACAACACTTTTGTAAGAACCGATAAAATAAAATTGAATGTAATAAGCCCCCTCAATATGTGCTAGACTTTAATCCGTGTTTTAATGTAGATTCAGTATACCGGCGGCTTGGATTTCCAAAACACTAGTATCTGCTTTCCGTCAGGTTTGTTGGAATGGTGTTTAACCCTAATCGTGCATTAAAGTTGAAAATTGTTGCATCATCGTTCCATTTTTTAAAATAGAGTACCCTATTTCCGTGTTTCAAATTTTTGTTTAATAGGGTTTGTTGCTGAACATATATGTGTCAGACGCGAATAGCCCAATTTTTCTGTAAAGGAAATTACAAAAGTCATTTCTTCTATATATCTTCTATATAAAATTCAACCACAGACCTATATATATTACAATAAATTTACGTTTTTGATTTCGAGTTTCGATTTATTTAGTGGTTACTGTTTTACTATTGCATACCAAGTATTAGAGTTTAGAAAAACCCAGTTTCTTTTCTTGTGCAATTGTACATATCATTTCTCTGTTAGTAAAGTCCTATATTTAGATCTATGATCTAATTCCAGTCTAGATTCATATAGGCCCTATAAAACTTGAATAGATCTAGTAATAGTATAGATTCTATCTTATGCTATTCCTATAGTCATTTTTTATTAGAATAAAGTATAGATATTAATAAAGACTAAAGTTGATTAATTATTAGATTATTATATATAGACATAGGACATAGATCTAATAATTTAGGCTACCGTAATACATTTACCATAATCAATTCTTAACTTAATGTACTTAACTAGATCTATAGGCCTAGATCTATCTATAATTTAGTCAATCTAGATCTATACAATATTCATTATAATATTTCTTCTTATTTAATAAGTTAGTACTTAGACTTAGATCTATTATAGTTTATAATAAATTTACTTTTCAATGCCTAGACCTAATAAAAAAATGCTAATGATTTCTAATGACTGTTTTTTTTTATAGTAATAGGCCTACTAGATCTAGGTCTAGACTTAACTTAAATCTAGTCTAAAATAATGACTGTCTAAGACTCGAGATGATTGAGACTTTCACATACAGATGTTGTTAGTAATACGGTTAATAATGTCGGCGGGCAAAAACCAAGGTTAGGAGGATACTTATTAGGGAACTCTTGTATGCTGATGATGCAGATTGTAGCTGACTCTGATATTCAGCTCCAGACCCTGGTTTACAAACTATCTGCTGCTTGCCAGAAGTTCGGCAACCTGCAACTGCAGCTGTGTATCAAGGATTGGCCTCTTTAGCCACACAAGAAGTCGCAAAGGGAAAACATTGTCTCACGAGACGTAAAATGCCACAGAGAGAATGTCGGCTGAAAGTAAACTGTATTCATATATAAAATTCTTTTTTTTTTGTACTAAAAGAAAATAGGTGCCGGTACTCATGATAGATTGCTAACTTTCAACTACTAATAAATTAACAATTAACGTTGAAATTCTATAAAAGTAATAATTTTTCCCGACATTGAAAAAAAAATGCCGGTACATTACATTTTTTTGCGGGGTTATTGCTACTTAATACATTGATACCGGATCGATTTATATAGGGCCTAAGTATACAAGCAGGATCTCAAGCATTGGATACATTTATTTTTTAAATACAAAGTTTTATGGAAGAGGCAATTATGGGCGTCCACAGGGATGTGCCTCTGAATTCTGAGTAGTCACGTTTTAGCCATTGAAAAAATATTAATGAAATACTTCTTCCAGATGTGTTTTTTTATTACGTAGATGTAGATTTAATCAGAATCCAGGTGTCACGTGTTTATTATGTTTATTTGTCTTGAATATCTTGATATGATAACTTGTGACATATGCGGGTTCGGAGGTGCCTTGATTATAGTTCTAACACTTTAATAATCAATGAAGTAACAAAGTGCTGGTACGTTTTCTTGAGTTTTAATTAATATAAACTTGAACTTGAAACAATAAATGTATGTACACACGATATATAGAAATAAAACAGATACAGGATTCAGTAAAAATAATCAATAAGATGAGTAAATATTTACTTTCAAACTAGCGACGTTTAAGTCTAACTTCGTAGCTCTCTCTAAGTCTATCTCTCTGTCTGTCCCAAGCTACTACCCCTACTTTTATATCTTTCCTTAAAATAAAGAGCCGTGACATTCCAATACCCTTCCTTGACTCCTTGACCCGTTCACATTTAATTTTCCTTTAAATTGTTTTTGTAACTTAACCTATGTTAATTGTTTCCCCGTCGTAGCCTTGGACTAAGCTTTAGTCGCCTTTCTGGCATCTAAGCGTGGGTACGCTGACCTGGTTTGACCTAGGTAAAACTGTCCTCATCTTGTGAACAATGAGGTGTAAACTGGGGCGTGAGTGCCACCACGGAGGCGTGACACCAGGCGACGCAGTATACTAAAGAAAGCCGAGAAGATCGAAAAGAGCTGGGAAACCATAAAAAAACAAAACAACTAGCAATAGACTGTGGAGAGTGACGTGTTTTTGTTGAGGTCATATGTTCTATGAGGAACCCAAAGAAATGATG
Source organism: Biomphalaria straminea (assembly GCA_021533235.1). NCBI lineage: Eukaryota > Metazoa > Mollusca > Gastropoda > Planorbidae > Biomphalaria > Biomphalaria straminea. Next base: position 26,757,381 of record JADKLZ010001913.1, read on the forward strand.
ATGATGAGGGGTTGTCACGGTCAAAGAAGATCTTTGAAGGTAGCTTGAGTAAAAGGTAGCATATGCTACAGTGCAAGTGATCTTGGAAGATGCTTCTTTTGAATAAAGATCTCATGACCGTGACAGACATTCCTATGGTGATTTAACAGAAGGCAGGAGATCCGCTTGTCTTCCACTTCTAAGGTACACTGGTGTATGCAAACGCGACATAAAGCTCTTCAAAGTCGGCACTAACAGCTGGGAAAAAGTGGCACTGGATAGATCCACAAGAAAAGTAACCTTTAAAAGAAAGTCCTCGATTGCAGATGCCAAGTAGAATTAATGGTGAAAAAACAAAGGATTGGCCTCTTTACTCACACAAGAAGTTACAAGGAATAAAATCATTTAAAGTTTAAAATCATTAAAAAAAAAATTTTTTCTCTTCATGAAATTGTGTATCGAAAAATGCCGGGTACTTGAAATAAGCTAGTACTAAAAAAACAACACAGATCTTGGGTAAAATACTCATCAAATAAAGTACTGTAAATGTGCACTTTCCAGCGCTATTTTTAACTCTTTTTCTTTTTATAGCCTCTATCTGGTTTGATCTCAATCACCCGTATTTTTGTGCATAATTTTTTTCTCTATCAGGCACACTTATTATTATATCATAATAATGTCAGTTTAATTTATAAAGAGAACTGAAAAATGCACAGTTATATAGGAAAAAAAGCCACTTCCGGCCCAATAGTTTTGAAAAACGATACGAAATGAAATAGCAGCAACAAACCCTATTATAGTTGAAGAATACATTTTAAAAGTTGTTACCCAGATGTGGTTAAAACAAAAAGTAAAAAATAAAAATATTTAAAATTGGCAGTATTATTCTACAACATTATGAAAACATATAATTTTAATAGATGTTGCTAAAAAATAAAACATAAAATATATAAACTCGTCTCTTAAAAACTGCTTATAGTCAGATGTAATGTAACCAATCTTAGATTAGTTGGGAGAGTTGTGCTATGGTGGCACAAGAGAGAGTTGGGATATGCTGGCATTGGAGAGTGTATGCTATGGTGACATGAGAGAGTGCTGTGATATGCTGGCATGAGAGAGTGCTGTGATATGGTGGCGTGGGAG
>JADKLZ010001913.1:26759774-26772284 GCA_021533235.1 Biomphalaria straminea
TTTTAATTGATTTATACGTTTTATAGCTACTTCAATATTGGGTAAGCCACACTACAATACAAATACAACCGAGTTATTACCCTTGGAAATTTGTTGTTACTCTTCTAGGCACGTAACTGTTTGGACTTAGTACTAAAATTAAATAAATAATAATACATATTAATTTATGTATAAATATTGAACATGCATTTATTTTTATATTTAAAAAAAATAGGCAAATAGCAAATCGTTATCTCCCCCACCAGTGACGCCACTGACCGTTTACTCTAATTTTGCTCTGTTAAATTTTAGGCAACAAGAAATCACGATTTGTTGAGACACTTCTTGATGGCCAGGCGGCCGTTACATGGTGTCTTCAGTTTAAATGTCCAAAGGCTGACTGTCGATGCGGAGCTTTTTAGTAGGTCCGCCCTTGCTAGCGGGAGTTGTCCGGCGTCTCTGCTTGACTATCCTTTCGATTGTTTTGGCTGTGTCGCCAGACTGGTAGGATGCTAAAATCTGAAAAGATAAAATCTATTTTGAAACAAGTTTGACGATGTAGAAATACGTCTTATAAAACTGATACCAGTCATACGACAGTGACACTTTCAGGGGATTATGCTGGTAGGAATAAAGGTAGCTTCGTGTGTTAGGTATTTTATAATGTATAAACAGTGGCGTAGCAAGGTACCCGTGGGACCGGGTTCAAGAATTTCTTGGCGGGCCCCCCTTCCCGGCTGAAAGGAATTTGTGGTAGTTGTGTGACAAAACTATTGAGTAATCTGAAAGTAACGGTAGAATTATCAAAGGAGATTCCAATGCTAGTAGTGGGGCCTTTTTAGCGGCCCCCGAAAGGGGAAAAGCCGCTATTAGGTTTGTGCGAAATGTCCGTCTGTCTGACTGTCACACTCAGGGCGCCAAAACTAGAAGAGATACGAAAAATATTAATTCACCATTAAATGCGGCTTGAAAAGTTTAGGTGCAATGGCTACTTTTAGTTTTCTAAAAGCAAACCGTTTAATTTATAAAATTGATTATGCAAGCGATTGTTTAATAACAAAACACCAATTCTGAAACAATTACGTAAATGTAAGGGAGGAAATGTTACTATAAGAAATGTTCCCCATACATAGATATCACGCACATTTTTTAAAATGAATTTCTGTCTGTCTGTCCGTCTGTCCGTCTGTCACACTCAGAGTGCCAAAACTAGAAGAGATACGAAAAATATTATTTCACCATTAAACGCGGCTTGAAAAGTTTAGGTTGCAACGGCTACTTTTAGTTTTCTAAAAGCAAACCGTTTAATTTATAAAATTAATTATGCAAGAGTTTTTTTTAATAACAAAACACCAATTCTGAAACAATTACGTAAATGTAAGGGAGGAAATGTTACTATAAGAAATACTCTTCACACATAGATATCACGCAAATTTTTTTTAATGAATTTCTGTCTGTCTGTCCGTCTGTCACACTAAGAGCGCCGAAACTAGAAGAGATACGGAAAATATTATTTCTCCATTAAATGCGGCTTTAAAAGTTTAGGTGCAATGGCTACTTTTAGTTTTCTAAAAGCAAACCGTTTAATTTATAAAATTAATTATGCAAGCGATATTTTAATAACAAACACCAATTCTAAAACAATTACGTAAATGTAAGGGAGGAAATGTTACTGTAAGAAATGCCAAAGAAATAGAGCTATCACGCACATTTTTTTAAATGAACTTTTAGCAGCGACTTTCGTGTACTAGCGTAAAGCCCGGCAATGACATGATTCTAAACTAATTTCTTAAATTTTTTAAAAAATCAAATTTAAAAAAAAAAATTTATTAGTGCCCCCATCAGAATGAAAGAAGGATATTTTTGTGCGTTTTGTCTGTTGGTTGGTCTGTCCGTCACGGTTAGATAAAAAAAAAACTAAAGGCTTTTGAAAATATGATTTAACCTTTACTGTTCTTTCAGAAATATTGCGATAGTTTAAGGATGGGAGCATACAGGAATTGAGCCAGGGACCAACGATAAATCCGAACTAAAGTCTAGCGTGCAAACATCAAGATAAGGCAGGTTTATACCCTGCTCGCCATCCTCCGTCGTCCAGCGAGAAGTTAATAATTTTCAACTTAGAAGGAACATCCGAAACATCTTGCGAATAGGCGGATCTGACAGGGATCCGACTCCGACGGGGGGCCGCCTCTAAGTTTGTGTATCACACAAACTCTCTTTGTAATCTTGTTTATAAGTAACACTGTCATATCGTTAGATTCAGTTAGCAAGTAATTGTGTCTTAATAGTCAATGTTTGTACAACTTCTGAACAGAATTAAACTACCTAAAGTTGTTTTTTTCACTTTGGTGTCATCCCAAGCTCTCATGTGGGCCCCCACTGGTCATGGGCCCAAGCGCTATGAAACATTTCGCACCACTACATCACAGGCTGTTGGCCATTATTGGTTGTGGGACGGGTACATTAAACCCTTTCGCAACACTACATCACAGGCTGTTGGGCATTAATGATTGTGGGCCGGGTACATTAAACCCTTTCGCGCCATGGATACTTCACAAATTTTGTTTTTATTAGAGAGAAAATGATGACGACAGTTTCATTGATTGCTCTATCACCTGCGTGTGTATAATGTCACGCTTGACAGCACACTGTAACGGTTGACCAGTAGAACTTCAACAGTCAGTATGATTTGATCACATTGAATGTGCGTGTAATATCAAGCATACCCTTCTAGATTACCTTAAACTGCATACACATTGCGAAGGTTCATGGTAGTTACTAACAGAATCTACTTTCAGTGACGAAAAGCAGTGGTTCTCAAACTGTGGTCTGCGGACCCCTCAGCGGCTTGTGAGATAACTGTATGGCTCCACAGAAATATTGAAATTGTATAAAATGAAAATAACTTCCTCGCTAAAATCCTGTTTATCCGATCGGACAATTTTAATAATAATCAAATCATTCCTCCCGGCTATCTTATATGTCTATAACTATTATGTACTATTCCTTGACAACCTAGTTTATGTAATTTGTATTTATGTAGCTTTTTCTCTTAGGAAAGTCCTTGGGGAAATTTTGATTATGTAAAGGAGTCACGTTTGTCAAAAATATTTGAGAACCTCTGATCCAGAAAAGTTTTTTTGTACGAAAGTATTTAGGTAGCATAGAGCTTACTATCAAGGATGCTGGTCATTGTTCACGGTGTGTAGTCCGATTGATCTGTTTCAATATCTCACGGTTAACGAGAGTGACATGTGGCCAGCACAACGAACTTTTTTAACTAATGTCAGATACCCATTAGAGCTGGTTGGACTTTGAGGAGTCAAAATATCCTGAAGTTTAAAGTAGTCACTTGCCGCATCAAAATAAATAAGAATTTTGATCGGAATTTAGTCGTACTAACCCCTCCCCCCACTGAAGGGTCCAACAGACTTCATTCAATTTTAGCAAAATAATGCATTTAGTTTTATCATGCCTTTTAAATAACTAAGTTCGAAATTCCGCAAATGCCTTGCTAAGTAGGAAATATAACATAGCCTAAAAAAAAAAGTAAAGTTCCCCTTTCGGACCTTGTGGTCTATAGGGCAGATGAAGTAAAGTTCATCTGATTCTGTGGCCTACGGTTACCGAGGGTGTCATTTGGCCAGCACAACGACCAACCGCCTTTACTTTTCCCCAACTAATGTCAGGTACCCATTACAGCTGGGTGGACTCATAGGCGCCCAAGGATCCCGAAATAAAAATCCCAGTCTTCACCAGGATTCGAACCCGGGACCCCCGGTTCAGAAGCCAAGCTCTTTACAGCTCAGCCACCGCGCCTCATATAACATTGTCTACCTGGCCTGAAATCATTACGGTTGCTGGAATTCGCGTATAAAATACCTTTCATAAACTATGCCCTACACATACACCCACACACACAAACAAATACACACACACAAATACACGCACACACAAACAAATACACGCACACAAACAAATACACACACAGACACAAACTATAATGAAGTTTTTAAAAAATTAAACATAGAACATTACCTTGACGTTGATCAGACGTGGACAATCTTTAACTAACTTGATCAATGCCAGGTCAAAGTTGTTCATTCTAGTGTTGAAAACTGACAGATTAAAACTCTTGAGCCTAAACCTGGACAACACATGAAACATTTTGGTACAATCAGTGTCTATTTTTAATACTCATCCCTTCCTAATAGACGTAGCGTAATGACAAATTTGTGGCAAACGAGAATCAGGTCCAATTATTTTGTCAAGAGTAAAATGTCAATAAAATGAAAACAAATAAAATGAACTATTACTTTTGCTTTACAAAATGCAGAAAGTATATTTATAAAGTTTATATTTCAAACTTCGCAGTTATGTCTTAAAATCAATTCATTGTAATTATTATTTTCAGAGTTACAATCATGTTGTCAAACTCATCATCTCTCCTCCCTCTTTTTGGAGACTTTAAAAAGACCTCAGATAAAATTCAGCTTACCAGTAGTGTTTTCTCACATGTTCCAACACGATCTCCATCTTGTGTAAAGGCCAAGGAAGCGGACAATATTTCTGGCTGACAAGTATTTTCATTTTGGTGACTCGTAGTACTGAATCAAACAAGCGGGGAAGAGACAGGTGCGGATCGGAAACATAACCGATTATTCTGAATTCCACTTCCATGCTGGGACATGCTTCTGTCTGTAGGAGATTAAAAGAAAAAAAAACATTAAACACTTGGGTTCTTGGCCTGATAAATATTATATGAATACACAACGTTATGATGACATCTAGATGTATACACACATATAACGGAATGACACATTATGTAATGTCTCATAAATATCTGAAATCACCGAATATTGCATGAAGTTTTGTACTGTATCGTCTCTTTCAGTGCTGAAGCGACTATGAAAAATCTCATAGAATTGAGATGAATATCTGGGCATTCGGTATTGGGAAGCGTGGTCGAGAGGCTAAGTGCGGCTTGAGCTTGGCTTGCTTGGCTACCTAGAAGGGGGCTCGAGGTTCGACACCCGACTCGGGCAGAGTTGTGTTTACTGAGCGCCCAAAGGCAGCACGGGAAACCAACTCCTCCCCCCCACTGGTCCACAAATGAGATTGGACCAAAGCGCTCTGAGCATGCTGTAAGCATGAAAGTAGCGCTATATAAAAGCTATAATAATAATAATAATAATAATAATAATAATTCGGTATAGTTGAAAAAATTTCCTCCAAACAGCAGTTGACCATCTTCAAGCAGCAGTTGACCCTTTCCAGACAGCAGTTGACCCTCTCCAAACAGCAGTTCCTTCTCTCCAAACAGCAGTTCCTTCTCTCCAAACAGCAGTTCCTTCTCTGCAAACAGCAGCTCCACCTCTCCAAAAAGCTGTTAATCCTTTCCAAACAGCTGTTAACCCTCTCCAAACAGCAGTTCTCCTTCTACAAACAGCAGTTCCCCCTCTCCAAACAGCTGATGTATCCAAAAGACCGAAAAGTGCTGATATCATTTGGTATCGCAGGCTCTGGAAGCGTGTAGCGCAATAAGCATATCAATACAGCCATCACATGAATGCCAAAAACGTGGTAAGAAAAAACTCGACCGCCCCCTTCTAATATGGTCTCGCAGCTTCGAAAAAGATCTAAAATCAATGGCGACACCAGCTGGGAAGAAGTTTTGACTTTGATGGTCGCCCCATATCATCTGCCATAGGCATTGAATGTCGTAGGAAGTTCTAAGTCTTAGCAATACAGATGTACAAATAGCATCTAATTAGGTTCTCTCTGCCTATCTCTCTATATCTGCCTTTTCTCTGTCTCTCTCTCTCTCTCTCTCTCTCTCTCTCTCTCTCTCTGTGGAGACCCACGATACAGTCCGCATAGTAGACTACAGCTATGAGAAATACAAAACAAAGAAAAAATTTAACTAGACTACATCTAAATTATAAGATAACGTTAAGGATAGCAAATCGTTTAGTGATTCCAATAATGCATACAGCGTTGCCTCTTAATTGGGTTTCTATTAAGTGTTTTTAAGCATGATAATAAAGTCGTTAATACTTTATCAACATTAAAATATTTTTTTTTGGGGGGGAAGGGGGAATCCATTGATCCATCGGTTTTCTATGTTTGGGAGTACAGATGTATGTTTTTAATGTATAATGGCTTACCAGATTTATCCAGCTATCCTGTTGTATATGTGGAGATATCGGAAATACCCAGTTAGCCCATAAAGTTAGATGTGCCAGTTCACCTTTTCTGGAGTGAGCAAGAGAGACGATAAGTGCATCGGTAAGATAAAATATAGTAATAGAAAGTTTGGTTAACTTTGTCAGTGACGTCAGCTCTGTTGCAAACCAATCCCTGTCAACAGGTATGCCAGTCTGACAGATAAAATATTCAGGAATACTCAGTGTTTCTAGAGTGTTTCTAGACTGTCGAAACATAGCGTCCAAAACTTTCTGACCCTCTGTATTTGACCAGTGAGCGTTGGGCATCTCAAAGACCTTCAGGCGGCAGTCCCTGGCAAACATTTTCGTCAATTTCTGGCATATTTTTTTGACGACTATCTTACTGGCAATATACATTCGAAGGTCGGAGACTTTGAATGACCTCAACGCGGGCGCTATAAAACCGGTAAGAAAAAGGTTGAGCTTGTCAGCCATTTTTTTACATTCATGTATATTATGATGTCGGCACTTAACTGACAGATTTTCAAAACGAGGCCCAAACGTTTGTGTACAAAATAACATGTCAACAGTTTTCTTTTTACTGGAGCGGACAGTGCAATCAAAAATGAATGTTTGGCTACGCCACAGATTTGGACTATTAAAGATTAAAGACTTCCAGGTTGTGCACACAGACATGGCCTGTAGAAGATCATCTCTGTGCAGGAAGCTAAAAATATGTTCCAGTATTTCCATGGGAAGACTTGAAAGAGAAGCTTCTTTCCTTGTCTGTACAGAATTAGTGACGTTCATCTTACCGCTTGTTAGTTCAGTAGAATTGGTTTGTATGTCAAATATTTCCTCTCAACACTAGTTTAACTTGTTGCTTTCGTTGAAACCTTTAGTGCGATGTAAACAAAGCATCCATAGTGTTGCGAATTCGTTTCACCTAAGCACAACGAATATTGGTTTGCAAGCTTACTTCTAAATTTGGTGCAAAAGTGTGCAAAAGTTTATCAAAATGATTGCGCATTAGTCGACAAAGTTCAAAAGTTCAGCCGAGCAACAGTAAAACGGGAAGATCCCATGGCGCAGCATGTTGTGAATGGAAAATGGTGTATCCATATCCGCACTATTTTCATTCACATTCATTGTGAATGAAAGTGGTGTATATAATTCTCTTATTCTTAAAGTTCAAAAGTTCAAGCGAGAAATTAGTAAGGTAAAGATAACTCTGCGAGTAGTCCACGAGAAAATGGCGACCGCCTCACATATGTTTCGACATGATGGCGCGGGAAATCTGTTGTAAGTAATAAAATGGTTCAATTTTATAATTTATACACCTTAAATTAGAGCGGGTCCTATAAAAGTGCGGGCCCCACTGCGGTCGCCGGCCCTGCAAAATAGAGGCGTATGCTATGCCGCCTGTGGACTAGTACTATTTAATTCGGAACTTTGTGGAAACAAAACTGGTAACTGGGTAGGTGGATAATGATCTCAAAAAGGTTCAAACGATTTCCCTAAAAATGTAACAGTTGATGTATGTCGATGTGAAAAAGAATTATTATAGCGTCGGCCACACTGGAAGAATTACAGCTTTATCTTTATGATTTAAGTCTAGATCTAATGGGCTATCATTATAAAATTATAAAGTGTAGCTTAACTAGGATTTCTTCTCGTGAGGGGCAGAGAGTGGAAAGGGGCGGGTTAAACAATGTTCCATTGTTGTTGTTTTTTTTTTTAGTTTTAGCTTTATTAGTTATTAAATGAAAAAGCAATCGCTCTAATTACCTTTTTTTTATCCCGAAGTCTGTTGAACCCGTTGGCGCATCATGCAAGATTCGTCGCTCGTCTTTCTCCATTCCTCTGTCTTTAAAACCTCTTTCAATGGCCGGCCCGTCCATTCTTTTATTTTGTCCTCCCATCTCTTCTTCTTTTTTCTGGTACTGTTCCCTGAAGGAAGCTCTTTGCGAGTCCTGAAGATCTTGTAATATGGCCATAGATTTTTAACATTTTTTTTACTCTGTAAGTTGTGTAATATAGGTATTGTCTTTACTGTTAAAGTTTTTTGTTATATGTATTTCATGTTTTAACTATTTGTTATTAAGAGTAAAATATTCGCTGTTACAAAAGAGCCATCAGCTTTATAAATGAGTAATTGTCTTATTTTAAAAGTATTCTATTATTATTTGCTGTTTAACTTTTCCGCTATTTTCTGGTAGTCTCTTTTGTGAGCCGCCTTTTACCAGTTGCTTTCCTCTGTGTCGTTAAGTCTTTGAGGCGCTTTAGGAAATCAATTCTTACATGCAGTGCTCCTTAAAACTAATTAAAACAAATATCGCCTTTGGCATGCCGCATACGAAATAAGTGTGTGTAAAATAATAAGTAATGCTTCTATACTTCTACAGTTATTGCTTATCTTATCTTAACTAATACAGACGTTACTTCAAAAAGGAGATGATTACGTCCTACGCGTCATGCATTCAGTCATGCATATTTCCCTGTGACTTAAATTCTGCCAAATCACTGGTTTTCCTGGCTAGCTCATGCAACCCACTCCATGCTCTAATGGCATTAGGGAAGAAAGAGCATTTGTACAGATTTGTCCTAACATATTGGTGGGGTTGTTCCTGCTAGCAATAAGCGCTTGGCTTCTGAACTAAGAGCCTCGAGTTCAAGCCATGGTCAAAGCTGGAAATTCAATTTCGCGATTTTTAGGACGCCCCTGAGTCCAACAAGCCTGAATTTATTTTTTTTTTGGAAAAGAAAGGCGGTTGGTCGTTTTGTTGTCTTCAAGACAACGTCGTTACACTTAGGCCACAAAAACTTTACATAATTAACCCTATATATCGCAAGGTCTGAGAGAAGTACCAAATTTAAAACAGTTTTTGATTCTACGTACAAATAGTTATCGTTAGCTACACTTATATTACATTATGCAATATACACTAAAAGGCAGACAACGGTTATATATTTAGTTTATTATCTCACATTACATCAACTTATCAAGTATATATAATTTATGAAAACGATATTCATCAAAAATGATAATTATTATTAAGATTTATAGGTAGACATTTCGATTTAGACGACTTTAGTAGGAATGCGATGTTTTATTTGCAGACTCGAATCAGCAGACGACAAAACGAAATCAAGTATTTTGTTTTTAAGACGTTTCTTCCATGGCGTCCTAAGGTCGAGATGCTATGTTCACAGCATTACAGTCATTGCAGACTATTTTTCTGGGTGGACCATCGCTACTAAGGGGTAGTGGGCGTTTCTCTGCGATAATTTTGTCAATTGTCTCGGCTGTATCATTCGAATGGAAAAAAACTGAAATCTGTAAAGACACATTTAGAAGAACATGATTCTGAGGAGGCGCGATGGTTGAGAGGTAACGCGCTTGACTATCAGATTGTCCCCATGTTCGAATCCTGGCGAAGAATGGTATTTTTTAGTTTTGGGGTCTGAGTTTGCCCAACTCTAATGGGAACCTCACATAAGTTGGGCAAAAGTAAAGACGCTTAGTTGTTGTGCTGGCCACATGACTCCCTCGTTAACGTGGGCCACAGAAACAGATGACACACCTTTACCCTATAGATTACAAGGTCTGAAAGGGAAGGTATTTTGAAAAAATGGTTTATGATTCAGAAACGATCATACCGAAATGATACAAGTGATACGACATTGTCACTGTAGGATACCTTGCTGGTAGCAATAGGTTCTACATTTTTTTCTAAGGTGTTTTCTAAGCCAGACCCAGTGTTTCTCAAAGTGATGTACTCGTACCCTAGGGGTACGGGAAGAGTTTCAAGGGGGTATGTGTGGAACCTCGAAGAAGTATTCTGATTTTTTTAAATACCCGTTTATTATGTTCATTTTTATTATTAATAATTGTAAGAATAATTTCTACACTGATCATGAAATGGAGATGCTACGATTTCCGTCAACAGGTCCCATTTTTCTACGTCAATAGGATGTTACTATTGTTAACTTATTGTTCAAATGTGTAATAACTTGGGAATCAAACTAAATTCAGTGATTGAATGCTTTAATGTAGAAAAGTTATGGTCAATCATTTCATTGGAGGGGGGGGCAAGCAAGAGGGTCGAGGAGTGCTCATAGTTAGGAAAATTATAGAATGGGGGGTAGGCCTACACATGTCAAAAGTTGAGGAAACAGTTATCTAGAACAAAAAGAAGCAATAATGAAACAGAAATAGATGACGCTGATGTGTGATTAAAAGATCAGCAACATAGAAACTAGAGTGTCAAGGCACGAAAACGACATAGACTCGTTTAAAGAAGATACATACACAAAGAATGTCTTCGAGCATTATTCTTGTTAAGACACAAGACTCTTCGAAATGAAAACACACTCAGGGTTTTATCTATAAATACTTTAATAAGAAATCGTGTTCTCAAAACAAAACCATTTTCCTTTCGTATCTTGTCAGTTTCTCTCTACTTCCTCCTTTAACCTCTCTTCCTTTCATTACACAAATTCGCACCTTTTTCATTCGCACCATGGTGCGCTACGACCGTAACACCCCCATTGCTCGCCAAGTTCGATGTATTTAATGGATGCTTATGACCAAACGGCTGATTCGGCTGGTGTTTTTTTTTTTTTGTGTGATCGCATCCTAGCAACACGTTTAGCGATACCTAGACAGTTCTTACGAAACTAAAACAAATTTTACTTCACTAGGACGGAAGAAAATTCGGCGCAATGAACAGGGGAGGTAATAAAATATACTGGAAAAACAAAATGCTTTTTAAAAATAATCTTTGTAAGGGAAAGAACCGCATACATACTGCTATATCTCTCAATACTGCAAGATGTATCTCCCGTTTTTTATATAAAACAAACAAAAAAATATTAATTTATGATTTACTTACGATGATTAATTCACTACTTTGTAAGAAATAAACCCTTACCAGTCAGACACAGAGACTAACAGATATATAGACGGATGGACAATGTGAGTCGGTATGAGATACATTATAGAAAAATTATTTCTTTATATTCTTAAAATCGTCACAATACCGAATTTCACACTTCACCAGTAATATATACAATAAATTGCTGCATTTCTCGAATAGAAACACAAATCCAAGTGTTGTTTCGAACTAAAATTACCTCAGCATGGACCAGATGTGGACAGTCTCTAACTAACTTGATCAAAGACTGGTCAAAGCTTTCTTTCTTCTCATTGTAGACTTCCAGTTTAAAACTCTTGAGGTGTTCCCTGGACAACAGACCAGACCAAAGTTATAATTTTAAATAAACTTTTATCTGTATTTCATGTTTCTGTTAAAAAGTTAGCTGCCTGATAGTGTCATGTTTTCTTCACTACACTCCTGATTTTCAAACACTGCCGTTAACTTTTTCTCACCAGAAGCGGTCTTAGTTGTGGGCGGTGCCAGGGTCAATGTGACATACCCAATTCGAACCCAAACTCTAACCGTCATTGTTTTAGATTCCAGATAAGCTTCAACAATAACTTCTATGTGACTATGTTACTTAGACTTTTAAACGAAAATCATCATCATATTGTTACGGTACATTAGATGTAAAAAAAAAAAAGTTTCCCTTTCAGACCTTGCGATTTATGGGGCAGATGATGTTAAGGTAATGTTTCTTTTGGCCAATGGTTAACGAGCAGGGTGTTATGGGGCCAGCACAACGACCAACCGTCTTTACTTTCCCCAACTTTCCATTAGAGTTGAGTGGACTCAGGGGCGCCGTAAAAATCCATAAATTCGAAATCCCAGTCTTCACCGGGATTTGAACGCAGGACTTCATGTTCGGAAGCCAAGCGCTTAATGATTCGACCAGCGCTCCCCCGTACATTAGATGGGGAAGGAGGCATTTTTTGTCGCTCACCGGCATAGAGGAAAGTAGCTGTCAGCAGATGGCCTCGATACATACGAACACATTTACTAGGCCCTCACAGATATCCAACATAAATTTGATTTTGTTAGTTAATTTTATTTGTAGTGTTCACAATGACAAGTAACGAACAAAAGAATGATTGCTTTCATTTTGTTTTCACTAGCCCCGTATACACAAGCACACATAGTCGCGTAGCTATTTCTTATTAATGAAAAGAAATCGACCACTAAAAGCAACGGAAAGTTGACCTGTTTTAAAATGTGGGTGTTCATTTAAGAAGGTGTAATATCAAGTTCTTTGATTTAACTCTTATACCGAAATTCTATCAAGTACCATCCACAATGTCTTAGATGAATACGCACCATAAAAGACGCTTATTGACCAGTGACGCTTGGGATATTTTGGGTTAGAGACTGGATAATCGGTTAGCGCTAGAAGCTCTAGGGTAAAGACGTGTTTTGTTATTCTT
>JADKLZ010001913.1:26772384-26782889 GCA_021533235.1 Biomphalaria straminea
TCTGTGGACCACTGTTAAGGAGGGTTGGCCAGCACAACGACCAATCGCCTTTATTTGCATGAGTAAAATTATGAGCATCTTAAAAAGAAAACAAATATGCATCTCTAGAGCATCTACTTATGACTGTTTTGTGCATAACAGTGCGGGATTTAAGAAGAGGTCACTGGTCACAGACGCTATAGCTCAAGGACCAAACTTCCTTAGCGCCGCACCCCCTTTTTCCAATATTCTCCCTTGAGTTTGTAATGGATAATGATGACTTTCTGTTAAAAATGTATTATTTTTTATTCTCTTCATACAATATAAGTGTAGGCCTATTTCGTTAAACCCTCAAGGTAAGATACGAGAGATTCCCTTTTCAGACCTTGCGATCTATTTTTGTGGCCAACGGTTAACGAGTATGTCATGTGGCCAGCATAACGACCAACTGTCTTTACATTTACCCTGTAGGTATCCAAAGATCACAATCTGCGCCTTCTCCAGTGCACAGTATGTCATGATGCCACTTATCAATTTTGTTTTAAACTCAAGACTTTCACTTGGATGCCACATCATCAAGACAGTCAGTAGATTTATAAAACTCACTCAGTTTAATGAGTGGCGCGGTGGCTGAGCGGTAAAACGCTTGGTTTCTGAACTGGGGGTCCCGGGTTCGAATCCTGATGAAGACTGTGTTTTTTTTTTTGGGGGGGGGGATTCCTGGGCGCCTCTGGAATCTAAAACAATGACCGTGAAACCTTTTAGCGCGATATTTTGGGTTCGAATTGGGTATGTCACATTTGGCTGGCACAGCTAAAACCGCTTCCGGCGGGAAAAAGTTAGCGGCAGTGTTTGAAAAGGCTCGGAGGCGCGGTGGCTGAGAGGTTAAGCGCTCGGCTTCTGAACCGAGTATCTCGGGTTCGAATCCTGGGTGAAGACTAGGATTTAAATTTCGGAATCTTTGGGCGCCTCTGAGTCTACCCAGCTCTAATGGGTACTTGACATTAGTTGGGGAAAAGTAAAGGCGGTTGGTCGGTGTCCTGGCCACATGACACCCTCGTTAACCGATGGCCACAGAATCATATGACCTTTATATCATCTGCCCTATAGACCAAAAGGTCTGAAAGGGTAACTTTACTTTACTCTACCTTACACTTAGTTTAATACTAAAAAAAAATAATTCACAAGTATTTTTAATATAATTAAATGAATTTTTTTTAATCAAAATGTTTATTGCTAATTGTATTTACAAGTAGTCTTTAAGGCTACTGTGCTCATGTGTTGTTATATTCGAGATGTGTCACGAGACGATGAAATGAAAGCACGCCTTCAGTCTAATTGTTGAGACGATCTTTAAAGGCCAGATGGGCTGTCAATGGGGGGTCCTCAGAATTTGATGTTCTTATTCTGTTGATCCTTGCAAGTGAAAGGTGGCTGACGTCTCCCTGTGACTATCCTTTCTATTGTCTTGGCTGTATCGCTAGAGTGGTAGGAAGCCGACACCTTCAAAGACAAATGAAAAGGAAGACAGATGTTTAATGCTGAGACAACTGATACAAGTCTTACGACAGAAACACTGTACATTGTACTAGGAATATCATACATAAATAGATGTATTGTTGTGCACGAGCTCACATCCAAATCACAAGAAAGATGATGCTTACTATAAGCTATCCCGACAAGATCAACGTGTAGGCTAATCTTTCGACTTAGGACCGGACACAACAGAATGCGACAACACATGTTCCGGAAGCTCAAAATTGGAACCAGTGACATCTCCCCATGTGGAGTGTCACCAGAGAATGCTGACCATGTCCTCCAAGACTGCGCTCTTTACCAAGAGGCCCGCATAAGACACTGGCCCCAAAACACCCCCATAGAAAGAAAACTATACGGAGAGCTCCCTGATTTTTGAAAACACTGCGCAGTTCATCTCACATATTGGTGTAGTGATCTGAACCCTCTAACATAAGAATGAGAACGAAGAAGAAGAAGAAATTGTTGTGCATATAAAAATCTTATATCAAATCACTGTTGTCAGTCTGTCTGTCTGCTGAAAAAATTTGTACACGTTATTTCTCCCACACTCATCTTCAGGTCAAGTTCAAACTTTTCAGAATTATTCATTGCTATCTACAAGACATGAATCAATAAAAAAAATTAGTCAATTAATTACAGGTACTTTATTATCTTGATACCAACAAGGAAAATAAAGCTTCAGTATTCACAGATACGGCTAAATATGTAGGGTTTTGTCCTCTTCCATAATTAAACACGTTATTTCTCACTCGCCTATTCTCAGATCAAGTTGAAACTTTAAAGAATAATTTATGTTACCTAACAAAACATAAATCAAGTAAACAAATTAACTCATTAGTCAATTGATTAAAGGTAATTTATTATTTGTGTGTCATCGAATAAAGGAAATAACTTCTACACTAAGTGATATGGTTCTTTCTCTTTCGTAAGTTTTGTTTTCCATTAAAAAACAATATACTTAACATATTAAATATTCGAAACTAAAAAGAAGTAAAGTAGGTAGGTGTATTGAAAAACATGAGTTTTAAGTTTACAGATTTGTTATACAGAAACTTCACAGTAAACAAAAACGGTGTATTTCCCATAGGGGATAGACTATAGGTATTATTATGTGGAGGAGAACTCTATGAGGAGTTAATGTTATGTATCAAGCAAGTGGTCAAGCTCATGGGTAGTGTAGTGTTCCTGTGGTTTATTTATTTGATTTATTTTTTTGGATTCCAACAGAACAGCAATTTTCGCTTTACTTTTTACGATTATTCTGGTAAACTCAGACGGGACTATACTTCTTACGGTTATTCTATCTATATCTGGGCACAGAAACAGAAAAGTTATTTCCTAATTTGTCTGAAATTAATTTCCTTTTTTTTTTTTTGCACTTCGCCAGTTACATGTATAATTAATTTTCTCCCTACGCATATAGATCTAATCATTTAAAAAATAAAATAAAAAAATGACCTTTACATGAACCAGACGTGGACAGTCTCGAACTAACTTGATCAAAGACTTGTCAAAGTTTTCCTTCTTCCTGTTGTCGATTTCCATTTTCAAACTCTGGAGAAATGGCCTGGGGAGTAATGGTAATGTATGGCCTAACAAATGTTTATATAATCTTATCTGTATAAAAATGTAACTGCCTGTTAGTGGAGCGTCTCTTTCCTCACGATTCGTCCGAGTTTCAAATCGTGTCGGTATCTCACGCTGATGAGCTGGACATTTTAACTAAGCCTACAACTCCGTTAAGAAGGCGCGGTGGCTTCTGAGTCGGGGGTCCCGGGTTCGAATCCAGGTGAAGACTGGGATTTTTATTTCGAGATCCCTGGGCGCCTCTGAGTCCACCCAATTCTAATGGGTACCTGACATTAGTTGGGGAAAAGTAAAGGCGGTTGGTCGTTGTGCTGGCCACATGACACCCTCGTTAACCGTAGGCCACAGAATCAGATGACCTTTACATCATCTGCCCTATAGACCACAAGGTCTGAAAGGGGAACTTTTACTTACTTACCACTAACGTCGCTCTAGAGTAGAGTATCGATCATTCTAGTCTGATCTTTAATATGATCATGTGTATTTGTATTGACAGATGTAATACATTCTTATCTTATCTTATAAATTACTTTCACTCAGAAGAGAAGATACGCGTATTCATGTGTCCATCTAGTTATATTTAAATAAATCGGTTTTTAAATATAAAATTGTTTAATTTAATAATTTATACATCTTGAAGGAGAGCGGGTCATACGAAAGTGTTGGGCCCACTGCGGTCGCATAGGTTGCAGTGGCCCTTGGCCGGCCCTGCAAAATATGGCGTATGCTACGCCGCCGGTCGACTAGTACATATTTCAACTCTTGTTATATGGAATGTTGGAGTTAAGTTTGAGCTTTGAGTTTTGTGGCACATCGGCAGTCGGCACACTTTAGGCCATATCGTGCCCGTAATCCTTAAAAGGTTACTCTGCCTTCATACCAAAGGTATTAAAAACAAGGTCTATTCACAGTTACAATAGTAAAGGTAGTGAAAATTAAAAAAAATAGTAAAAATCGTTTTGTAAATATTATATGTTCACAATTTCACAAATCAAATCTTCGTAGACAACCCCCACCTTCCGGACAAAGCCCAGTACCTTCCCAGGGTCGTCACTATCCAAGAACGTTTTTAAAGTTATGCGCTCTAAAAAAAAAAATTTCCCTAATATCCTATTATCTGAGTCGGTCAATGAGGATATGTTCCACGGTGAGATGAGAGTCACAGTACTCACAAAGTGGGGAATGGTGGAGTGACATTCACATAAACATTTAAAAAAAAAACTAAAAATTCTAGAAATTGTTTGAATTTAAGTCAGGAATGGTATACGTCATAACTACAATCAACATCCGGTTCAAACACCACACACTTGCGACGTTTGACAGGAAGCTATGTCACGCATTATACCTCAGTTCCTAAAACGTAATCAATAAGACCAACCTTTACTTTCATAGTGGGAAGCGTGGTCGAAAGGCTAAGTGCGTTTCAACTTGGCTTGGCTTGGCTACTTAGAAGAGGCTCGAGGTTCGACTCCCGACTCGGGGAGACTTGTGTTTACTGAGCGCCTAAAGGCAGAGAGGAAAACCAGCTCCTAAACACCCCCTCCCCTCCCCCACAAGTCCACAAATGAGATTGGACCAAAGCGCTCTGAGCATGCTATAAGCATGAAAGTAGCGCTATATAAAAAAGCTATAATAGTTTAAAATCCACAACGCACATTTTTTAACCGTATTAAGTAATCTACACTCGGAGCTGTCCTTCTGCAAGGAGTACCCTAGCTGAAAGACGGGACCGTCTCAATTCAAAATATTGGAGCCATCTGCTTCCGAGTTTGCACAGAATACCCAAGCAGCTTTAAAAGGATTTTGTAGTAACGCACTAAACTTACCCGTAATGGTTTCGTATGTGATCCAGCACGACTTCCATCCTTTTCAAAGGCCATGGAAATGAAGGAATCGTCTTGTTTATAATCATCTTCAGCTTTGCAACAGGAAGAACTATTGACTCAAACAAGGCGGGGAGAGACAGATGCGCTTTGGAAACATAACCGACTACTCTTAATTCCACTTCCATATCGGGACATGCTTTGACCTGCATAAGTTAAAAAAATAGTTCTTAGTCTGTTTGTATAGGAATATCACTATGAAATCTGGACATTTTAATTAGAAATATCTGTGACTAATGGTATTGTTTTTAAGTTAACGAATGTATTTACATAAAATGTCGTACAAAGTCGAAATGTACATTTAATGTAAAAAAAAAAAAAAGCAGTTCTCTACAACCATGGTGGAAAATAATAAAAAAAACACTTTTTGTTACCATTATTACAGATTTGTCAGTAGTTTCCTTTCCCGAAATGAGCATTCTCGAGTTCTTGTTTATCGCCAGCTTTAATTAAGCCAGTGAGAATAAAGCCAGTGTGAATGAAGCCAGAGTGAATAAAGTCAGCGTGAATAAAGCCAGCGTGAATTAACCCAGCTTGAATGAAGCCAGTTTGAATAAAGCCAGCGTGAATGAAGCCTGCGTGAATAAAGTCGACTTGTATAAAGCCGGATTTTCTCTTTGTAAACAATAGGACGTATGACTCTATTCGAGTACTTTTGAGTGTATTAGCGTATTTTTAGCGGCCCCCGTAAGGGGAAAAAGCCGCTATTAGGTTTGTGCAAAGTGTCCGTCTGTCCGTCTGTCCGTCTGTCACACTCAGGGCGCCAAAACTAGAAGAGATACGAAAAATATTTTTTCACCATTAAATGCGGCTTGAAAAGTTTAGGTGCAACGGCTACTTTTAGTTTTCTAAAAGCAAACCGTTTAATTTATAAAAATTATTATGCAAGCGATTTTTTAATAATAAAACACCGATTGTGAAGCAATTACGTAAATCTAAGGGAGGAAATGTTACTAGAAAAATTCTCTTGGCATGTAGATATCACGCACATTTTTTAAAATGAATTTCTGTCTGTCTGTCCATCTGTCAGACTCAGAGCGCCAAAACTAGAAGAGATACGAAAAATATTTTTTCACCATTAAATGCGGCTTGAAAAGTTAAGTTGCAATGGCTACTTTAAGTTTTCTAAAAGCAAACCGTTTAATTTATAAAATTAATTATGCAAGCGATTTTTTAATAACAAAACACCAATTCTAAAACAATTACGTAAATGTAAGGGAGGAAATGTTACTATAAGAAATGCTCTGCATATACGGATATCACGCACATTTTTTAAAATGAACTTTTAGCAGCAGCTTTCGTGTACTAGCGTAAAGCCCGGAAATGACTTGATTCTAAACTAATTTCTTAAATTTTTAAAAAAATCTGATTTAAAAAAAAAAAAAATTGTTTAGTGCCCCCATTAGAATGAAACAAGCATATTTTTGTGCGTTTTATCTGTTGGTTGGTCTGTCCGTCACGGTTAGAAAAAAACACTAAAGGCTTTTGAAAATATGATTTAACCTTTACTGTTCTTTCAGAAATATTGCGATAGTTTAAGGATGGGAGCATACAGGAATTGAGCCAGGGACTTAGAAGGAACATCCGAAACATCTTGCGAATAGGCGGATCTGACAGGGATCCGACTCCGACGGGGGCCGCCTCTGAGTTTGTGTATCACACAAACTCTCTTTGTAATCTTGTTTTTTAAATAATGTACCTCTAGCCCTAACCCTATCCCGACATATTATATACAGAGCAGAAAAAAAGTAAAGTTCTCTTTTCAGACCTTGTAAAAGTCATCTGATTCTGTAGCCAACGGTTAACGACGGTGTCATGTGGCCAGCACAACGACCAACCGCCATTAATTTTCCCCGACTAATGTCAGGTACCCATTAGAGCTGGGTGGACTCAGAAACGCTCAAGGATCCCGAAATAAAAATCACAGTCTTCACGAGGATTCGAACCCGGGACCCTCTGTTCAGTAGCCAAGCGCTTCACCGCTCCGCCACCGCGCCTCCATATAGATCAGAGCAGGATATAAATGTCATCTGTTGTGTTTACTGAGCGCCAAAAGGCAGCACGGAAAACCAACTCCTAGATACCCTTTCCCCCAAGGGTCCACAAATGAGATTGGACCAAGTGCTCTGAGCATGCTATAAGCATGAAAGTAGCGCTATATAAAAGCTATGATAATAATAATGTCAAGGATCTTAACAGCCTTTAGCTCGAATCTATTGATATCTAGGTCAGTACACTTTAAAAAAAAAAGACCCAGGCCAAAAAATATCATATAGCCCATCATACAGCCTATCATACAGCTTATCATACAGCCTATCTTACAACCCATCAAATATTTCAAAAGAACTGAAAAGCAAAAGATTTGTCAGATATTGTAATCTGTTAAAGTGGAGAGAGGGAGGGGGGATGAAATACTCAGTTCAAGTTATAAGTAAGAATAGCAAAGTGAGCGGGGGGGGGTTCATGAAAAAAAAAAGATAGCCTTGGACCAAATCAACATTCAAGTGCATAACATACACGACCAGAGCTTTATGATTTAAGCTTCTATTTATGCCTCACAGTGACTACAAGTAAAAAATAAAACCTGACTGAGCCTGGGATAAAATATTTTCTAATCGTTTCTGTTTTAGCCTTAACGGAGAAAAGATTACCACTTTGTCCAGATCTGATGAAACTGTGGTTTAATAGGGAAAAATTGTCTTAAAACTTCTTCTTCTTTGTTCTAATTGTTAGATGACTAGACCAATATATGAGATGAACTGAGCAGTGGTTTCAAAATCAGTGAACTCTCCATATAGTTTTCTTTCAATTGGGGTGTTTCCAAATCAGGGAGCTCTCCATATAGTTTTCTTTCTATTGGGATGTTTTGGGGCCAGTGTCTTATTCGGGCCTATTGAAACAATTTCGTGTGTTTTGGAAAGGCATCTTTCATGAAAAAGTTATTCATATCTATAAACTAAAGCATATTGTAAATAATAAAAAAAACTGTATGTATAAATGTAAAAAAAAACATACAAATTATCTTCCTTTAATAATTTAGTCTCTGTGAAGAACTGAGTCCCTTCAATTATAAACTGCCTTTATTGAGAAGCATACAACATATTTACAAGATGAATATTATATACAGATAACCAACTCTACTAGATGACTTCCATTCATTATGTTTACAACACACTTGACTTCCTCAAGTCCCCTAACTCGCAAGTCTCCAACACTATACCGTGTTTCACGGTTGACCAAACAAAGTAACCGCGTCACAACAGTCTCTCTTACAGATAGTTAACGTATTCAACGTTGTGTAATTAATTTTAGAAAAAATAAATGGTTCGCTTTCAGAAGACAACAAAAAAAAAATCGCCGTTGAACCTAAACTTAGCAAGCCATAAAATATGGTGAAATTACATTTGAACAGCTTCTCAAGACTTTGAGCTCTAACCATGACAGACAGACAGACGGACAACGCAAAACTAAGAACGTATTTTTCCCCTAACGGAAACTGCCAACGAAATAAATATGTTTTTTTGAAAAGTAGGACAACACTTATATTTTCAAAGACAACGGAGACATTTCTCTATTTGGCTTGATAGCCGTAAGAAAGTCTATTTGCTAAGCAACAAATCTTGCAATCGATTAATAGTCAATAATAACGTCAATAAAACATTTTTTGAATGACTTTGGGGAGAGGGCATTTGTCCAAAGTTGTCCAAATCCGAAAGTTTTGTAAGACTGTTATCAAGGGGAAATATAAAAAAAGTTGGATAGGATTAGATTGTTTGATTTTTAAAAGAATATTGGCTTACCAGATATTTCCAGCTATCTTGTTGTATATGAGGAGCGATGGGCAATACAAAGTTGGCCCATATAGAGAGATAGGCCAATTCATTTCTTCTGGCCTCCGCAAGGGCGACAATCAGATCATCCGTCAAGTTAAAAATGTTGATAGACAAACTGGTTAGTTTTGTCAGTGACGTCAGCCCGGCCGAAAGCCAGTCCAGCTCAGAACGTAACCCTCCGAGAGAGACAAAATATTCCGCAATATTTAGTGTTTCAAGAGTGTCTTTGGAATTTCGAAACACAATGTCCAAGAGTACCTGACCCTCATGGGTCGGCCAGTGGGCGGCCGGCATCTCAAAGACCTTCAGACTACAGTTCGTGGCGAACATTTGCGTCAACTTGCTACAAATCTTTTTGATGACAATCTTACTGGTACATTCCATTCGTAGACCTGAAGCTTTGAACGAGGTTAATTCTGGCGCATTAAGAACTGTGAGAAACAGATTGAACTGGTCCGCCATTTTCCTGCAAGCATGGAAGAAAGGATGTCGGCACTTAACTGATAGCATTTGAAAATGGTGTCCGAAAGTTTGTACACAAAACATCATGTCGACTTTTTTCATTTTGCTGGATCGGACAGTGCAGTCAAAGGTGAATTTTTGGCTACGCCACAGATTTGAACTTTTCAAGATCAGAGACACACAGACATGGCCTGTAGAAGATCATCTCTGTCCAGGAAGCTAAAAATATGTTCAAGTATTTCCAATGGAAGACTTGAGAGAGACGCTTCTTTATTTTGCTGCATGATTGTGACTTTCTACTCCTGTTGTAAATTTTGTGCGTCTGATCTTACGTGCCGTATTTCTATTATTTTTCCTGATTAACAGACATTGCTGTTGATGAAGATTTCAGTGCGATGGTAACAAATCTTCCATATTACCGACAATAGGGTTTGTTGCTGAACATATATGTGTCAGACGCGAATAGCCCAATTTTTCTGTAAAGGAAATTACAAAAGTCATTTCTCTATATAAAATTCAACCACAGACCTATATATACTACAATAAATTTACGTTTTTGATTTCGAGTTTCGATTTATTTAGTGGTTACTGTTTTACTATTGCATACCAAGTATTAGAGTTTAGAAAAACCCAGTTTCTTTTCTTGTGCAATACTACATATCATTTCTCTGTTAGTATGTCCTATATTTAGATCTAGCCTATAATCTAATTCTAGTCTAGATCCATATATAGAAAACTCGATTAGATCTAATAATAGTAGGCCTATAGATTCTATCATATGCTATTCCTATAGTCATTTTTTTATTAGAATAAAGTATAGATATTAATAAAGACTAAAGTTGATTCCGTTCTGTGGCATTTTACGTCTCGTGAGACGATCTTTTCCCTTTGCAACGTCTTGTGTGGCTAAAGAGGCCAATCCTTGATACACAGCTGCGGTTGCAGGTTGGGCATATAAATTCACCAGGAGCAGCTGCATTTTTAGCCTTCTTTCTGCCTCTGTTGTGTATGGCATCTGCAATCCGAGACCCTTCTCTTATGCTCTCTTTCCAGGTGGATCTATCCAGTGCTACTTTTTCCCAGCTGCTAGTGTCGATTTCAAATAGCTTCATGTCACGTTTGCACACATCTGTATACGGTAGAAGTGGGCGACCAGCGGCTCTCCTGCCTTCAATAAGATCGCCATATAGTATATCTTGTGGTAGTCTACCTACTGGCATTC
>JADKLZ010001913.1:26789242-26810024 GCA_021533235.1 Biomphalaria straminea
AGGACCCCCCATCGACAGCCCATCTGCCGTTTAAAGATCTTCTCAACATTAGACTGAACGCGTGCTTTCATTTCATCGTCTCGTGACACATCGCGAATATAACAACACATGAGCTCAGTAGCCTTAATGACTACTTATAAATACAATTAGCAATAAACATGTTGATTAAAAAAATTCATTTACTTTAATTAAAAATACATGTGATTTTTTTTTGTATTAAACTAAGTGTAAAGTAAAGTAAAGTTCCCCTTTCAGACCTTGTGGTCTATAGGGCAGATGATGTAAAGGTCATCTGATTCTGTGGCCATCGGTTAACGAGGGTGTCATGTGGCCAGCACAACAACCAACCGCCTTTACTTTTCCCCAACTAATGTCAGGTACTCATTAGAGCTGGGTGGACTCAGGGGCGCCCAGAAATCCCGAAATAAAAATCCCAGTCTTCACCAGGATTCGAACCCGGGACCCCCCCCCCGGTTCAGAAACCAAGCGCTTCACCGCTCAGCCACCTCGCCTCTCATTTTGTAAATCTACTGACTGTCTTGATGATGTGGCATCCAAGTGAAAGTCTTGAGTTTAAAAAAATTGATAAGTGGTATCATGACATACTGAACACTGGAGAAAGCGCAGATTGTGATCTTTGGATACCTAGAGGGTAAATGTAAAGGCAGTTGGTCGTTGTGCTGGCCACATGACATACTCGTTAACCGTTGGCCACAGAAATAGATCGTAAGGTCAGAAAAGGGAAACTTATGTATCTTACCTAGAGGGTTTAACGATATAGGCCTACAATTATATTGGATGAAGAGAATAAAAATAAATACATCTTCAACAGAAAGTCATCATTATCCATTACAAACTCAAAGGAGAATATTGGAAAAAGGAAATGGGCGCTAAGGAAGTTAGCGTCTGTGACCAGTGACCTCTGCTTAAATCCGGCACTGTTACGCACACAACAGTCATAAGTAGATGCATCTTTTTTTTTTTCTTTTTAAGATGCTCATAATTTTACGCATGCAAGTAAAGGCGTTTGTTCGTTGTGCTGGCCAATTGAAAACCCTCCTTAACAGTGGTCCACAGAAACAGATGACCTATACATCATCTGCCCCATAGATGACAAAGTCTAAATAGGGGAACTATGCCCCATAGATCGCAAAGTCTAAATAGGGGAACTATGCCCCATAGATCACAAAGTCTGAATAGGAGAACTATGTCCCATAGATCACAAAGTCTGAATAGGGGAACTATGCCCCATAACCCATATATCACAAAGTCTGAATAGGGGAACTATGCCCCATATCCCATATATCACAAAGTCTGAATAGGGGAACTATGCCCCATAGTCCATATATCACAAAGTCTGAATTGGGGAACTATGCCCCATAGCCCATATATCACAAAGTCTGAATAGGGGAACTAAGTCTTGGTGGGCTTTGTTACCCCCACCCCCACCCACGTTTATTATGCTAGATGAACTGTACTTTAGATGAACTGTACTTTAGATGAACTGTACTTTAGGTGAACTGTACTTTAGATGAACTGTACTTTAGATGAACTACTTTAGATGAACTGTACTTTAGATGAACTGTACTTTAGATGAACTGCACTGTATGGACTTGCAGAAGACACAATATTACCTCATTGGTCTAGTTGGTAAATAATAACAACACAGCTACTAATAATAATACTACGTAAATAAAAGAACACAACACTATACGGGAAGGCCAAAATATTGAACAGCTTATCTATATGTTTGTACCGTTTAGGTAGGAAATGTGTTAATCTAATCATAATGTTATCTCTTATTACCACTGGATTGTTACAAGAGATGGGCGGTTTTAGTGTAAATATTGTTACTTCCAAAGTTTATAACATTATTCACTTATAATTTTGATGCGGGAAACCAAAGACAACTTATATTATACCTAGACGGGACATGGAGACTTTTTAAAATTACAAAAACTACACATAGGAAATGGCTTTGTTTCATATATTTGTGGGAATATCTGAGAAATGATTTTGCATTATTTCTAAACTTTGAAAACTAAAGATCACTATTTTTCTAAGATTTATTGGGGCGACTCCCCTTTGTGCCCGAAAAGGAGTTTATGTACATTAAAATCTATATATAGATAGATTCTACGACGTGAATCGACCAGTCGCGGATAAGGATTTATTTCCGTTTCCCGTCTAGGTATAATATCTGTCTATGCGGGAAACATTGTCGTGTACCTCAGACTGAATGTAGAGTAAATATACCCTATACGACACGACTAGTGGAGTCATTCTCAAATGCCTTCAACCAGGGGCGGCCCTAGCATTGCGCGGGGCCCTGGGCGAGAGTCAAGTGCGGGGCCCTAAGCGTGACCTCCGTGACCCCCATTTCCCGTTGGCTGTGCCCTAAGCCGTAATGGTAGGCTATATATATATACTGTAAACTCATCACGCTAACGGGCTCATCCGTCTCTAACGATGTAACACTAACGATACAGTATGTCCGCCTCTAAGCTGTGGGCCTTATTTTTGCTACATAATATAGAACAGTATGTAGATACATTACTTAAGTACTTTATTTTAGTTGATATACTGTGTTGTAATTGTTCTGCATTAACAGAAGAAAAAAAAAGAAATCACTCGCGCACTACTAATATTATGTCTCCTCTGAGAGCTACAGTGGTCCATACACTTTCGAAGACCCGACTTTTGCGGAAGGGCTATACCACTGGTTTTCAAATATATTAATTGAAAAAAAAAATACTTTCGCGTTTTGTTTACTTTTTATCACGATTAACACGGTTTTATCACGACCGCACGATGTAAAGTAGTCAATTGAAAAAAACAACTTATTACGTCATCGCCAAACTTTCTGGAAGCTGATTGGTCGAAATAGCTGTACAAGCACATCAACTAGTTCAATACAGGCTAGGTTACAGTATCAAATAAGGAATCCTTCTCATACGCCCTCATCCTTTTTTTTCCATTGCAGTCTAAAGTAACAGTATAATGTATAATGTATACGTACCAATTGTTTTTATACTGTGATGCGACATAACAGTGATGTATTACACTTTAAAAAAATAGTGTACGCATATGAAATTAAATACCGCGAAAATATGACCTTCGCCTGCAATCTCAGAACGTATCAACAGCGAAAGTCAAGAAAACACTGTATATTTGTTTAATTAATTTTTTTTTATCAATTTGTCAAAAGTTGCATGTATGCGGGGCCCTTTGCGAAACGGATTGCGCGGGACTTAATTTGGGTTGTGATAAGGAAAATAAGTACAAATTAAGAACGAGAATGAGAAAATAAATTCGACTTTGCATTTTATTTATACTTACTAAGTACAAAATCCCTGTCAAATTAACTTTCCGAGCCATCTTCAGTGCATAATAGTTTTCCAACAAGAAGCCGATAAACATTCAGATCTGCCTTTTAGATTTACTATCGACTAGCAAAATATCGTTTTTGTTGTTTTTTTTTTCTTGGAGGTCAAGATAGATTTAGTTATTTAGATCTATATTTGTATGTTATTTATTATTAAAGTAGTAGGCCAAAATTAAGTACTTGAACTTCTTGTTTTGGTTAAAATTCGGCTTTTTATTTCATTTATATATAATGAAAGCTGACAATTTCTTTTTTTTTTAATCGCGTGTAGGGCCTAGATTAGCGTTTTCCATATTGAATGACACCACGAAATGACTATTTTGTCTGTTTTAAGGAGATTTGCATCAGTTTTCAGAAGATTTTAATAATTTCAGGAGATTTGCATGATTTTTTCTTATATTTAGAATTTTAAGAGATCCAAGAATAATAATAAGTTAAAATGATGTAATTTAATAATTTACACCTAGAATTTGCATCGCGCGAGGTCTATAAAAGTGCGCCGGCCCTGCATGTATGTTACTACAAATTTTATAAATTACTCAATTACATACACTTTTCATTATTTAAACAGTGTTCAAACCGAAACAATACGCATTTCCTACTAAAATCTGTTTTTACGTCGATGTTTAAATACGAAATAAACGATTGGGATCGGTAGCTTCCAGCTACGTGTTTTATTGTGAACTGTTAAACAATGATAGCCTCTTAATTAGAGTCGGCAGCTCATTAGATGCTGCCTTTACTGAAACTGAACGGTATTTCCAAATTATAAATGTATGTTGCGATCTTAAATGGAAATTGGTCTCATAATAATACTAGGAAAATATTGAGCAACAAGTCCTAGTTTATGACAACCTGGGTTTCGAAGTTGGTGACAATAAAATCTCCGATCGCGGGGCCCCCCTCATGCGCAGGGCCTGGGGCGGTTGCCCCAGTTGCCACCCCCTAAGGCCGCTACTGCTTCAACGAGGAAAATGGACTTCATTCCCCAATCGTAAACAAACAACATCTAGCCACGGGGCTCTCCATATCGTCTATACAAATTACGTCATCCGTAAAGGATGCGTTTTTAGCGGCCCCCGAAAGGGGAAAAGACGCTATTAGTTTTGTGTGGCCTGTCTGTCCGTCTGTCTGTCTGTCTGTCTGTCCGTCTGTCCGTCCGTCCCGTTTAGTGCTCAGAAAGTAGAAGAGAAAATGAAAATCTGACATCACGATAATATAGAGCATTCAAAGTTCTGATGCAACGGCTACTTTTTTTTTTTCTAAAAGCTCAAAATCTAATTTTTAAAAATATTTTATGCAAACAGTATTTAAAGAGAAAAAACCTAATTAGTATGCAATATAAATGAAACCTACTTTAAGACAATTAATAATCTAATACACTGCACATGTTTTCACATTTTTTTTGTTCCAACATACGAGTAACATACCAGTATTTACTCGTAAAGTAATCAACTCATAAAACAAGTGTGGCAATTGCCTTGAACATCGGCTTTACAAGGCTAACGTTGAGAGATCAAAGCACGGAAGATGTATATTAGTTTTGTGTGGCCTGTCTGTCCGTCTGTCTGTCTGTCTGTCCGTCCGTTGAGAGATCAAAGCGGATCTGACAGGGATCCGACTCCGACGGGGGCCGCCTCTGAGTTTGTGTATCACACAAACTCTCTTTGTAATCTTGTTTTTTCATTGCTTTATTAATATCATCACATGGCTAGATATTGTTTATTTACGATTTGTGAATAAGGTCCATTGCACATGGATGTCAATTAATATCAAGACTCTGTGTCTGATTTCCAATTCCAGCTTTTATAATAATAATAATCTGGTATTAGAATTTTTACTAAAAAAGAAAGAAAAGCCTTTTGAAAAGCGTTTTTGCTTTTCTTCCAAATTAAGTATTAAGTAAATAAAATATTTGAACAAAGATCGATAAAAGTTGAAAGTTGAGATAAACATTGTACATGCGCACCTATGTAACTAAAATTGCGCAACTGGTTTACACTTGAAGAAACATAAATATCCCGTGCTTGTATGTAAAAGTTGAATTGACTGCAATATGGTTGACTTGCTTACTTCGCACTAAAGTCTTTAATGAGAACATGTCAAATTAATGTAAATAGACAACAAAAATGGAACTACGAAGCAGATCGCTACAACAAGTTACTCAGAATGTTCTGCAGGTATTGAATGAGACTTCCTTGTCGAGTTTTCCCTTGGAAGTTCTTGAACATATTTTTAGCTTCCTGCACAGAGATGATCTTCTACAGGCCATGTCTGTGTGCACAACCTGGAAGTCTTTAATCTTTAGTAGTCCCAATCTTTGGCGTAGCCAGACATTCATTTTTGATTGCTCTCTCCGCTTCAAGAAAAAGGAAAAAGTAGACATGTTGTTTTGTACACAAAATTTTGGACCCCATTTACAAACATTGTCAGTTAGGTGCCGACACCCTGACGCGCTAGATTGCGATTGTAATAAAATGGCCGAGCAGTTCCACCTGTTTCTCACTGGTTTAAGGTCGCCTGAGTTGACCTCTTTCAAAGTCTACGACCTTCAATTAGATGATGGGATTTGCCCCGATATGATATTCATCAAACGAGTAAGCATTAAATTTACTAAAATGCTCTCTAGTGTGTGTCTGAAAGTCTTTAAGATGCCTTACGCCCGCTGGCCAGAAACTGAGGGTCAAGACGTCTTGGACACTGTGTTTGAAAACTCCGGAAACACTCTTGAAACACTGAATATTTCTGAATATTTTTATGGTGAGTTTTTATTAGACTTGGATTGGCTTGAAACACGGCTGACGTCACTGAAGAAGTTGACCAAACTGTCTATCTCTATATACTATCTCACCGATGAACTTATTGTCTCCCTTGCACGAGCTCGAAGAGGTCAGCTGGCACATCTCTCTTTGACTGCGGACCTTGATTTTACTGACTCTCTTATTGAACAAGATAGCTGGAAATGTCTGGTAAGTTGTTATAACAAAGCATATTTCATCTCTGTCTGTCTAGTAAAAAGTTTGTACACGCTATTTCTCCCACACCCAATCTCGGATTAAGCTGAAATTTTGCACAACTATTTATTTTACCTGACAACAATATAATCAATAAAAAAAAAATTAACCATTTTTTTTAAATTAACTATTGGTGATTATTTATTTAATTTGGTATCAACTAATAATTTTTTGTTTTACCTCTGTAGTTGGAAGAATGCCCAAACATAAAAGTCTCATTCAAGATACTTAGTTATCTCGAGGCTCCGCATGAGTATCTTACAGAAATATTGGACTCAATACTCCCTGTTACTAAACTGAAGATTATATTACGTGATGACTCTGATTTAGATGATTTGCCTATAACTGATTTGGAGATAGTGTTGGAACACGTAAGAACTCATTATGGGTAAGTGGAAGTCATTTTAAGTCGTGCAAGAGTTACCCATGCATCGAGACCATGTTCAATGTCTCCATTAAAGGCATCCAAATTACAAATAGAAAGGGCGCCCAACACATTCTACAAGAAAGAAGGTGCATATATGATGGCTGGTCGTGCGGTTTGTGCGCTGGACTGTCGTTCAGATGTATCGATGTCCCCAGGTTTAAACTCTGCCCGCTGCCGTCCCCCGTCGTCCTGCGGGAGGTTTGAACTAGGAAGTAATTATCTTGAGCTCTGAAGGTACATCCGAAACTTGTTAAACATTTTACAAAACATTTAAGCAGGATAAAGTCAAGGAGCATATGTGTACTTAACATCATTATTAATAAAAGTTGTAGATTTATGGATTTGAAAGTCAAACTTCTGTAGCTCTTGGGGTATGATGGGAGAGGAACGTTTTAGGAATTATGGGCACGACATGACCTAAAGCAGGTCAAACTGGGTGTTCGGGGGCCGCATGCGAGCAGTTCTTTTCCATAATAGAAGCTATTTAAACATCTCACCGTTCGAGATTATCTGATCAAAATTTGTCATCTGTGATGAAAGCGTCAGTGGCAAACAAACTTCAACCTGACATTAATAAAATGGTATCCCAGAAAAGATGCCAAGCATCAGGACAAAGAAAATAATGCGTAATCATAGTCATTTTTAATTAGCTAATAGTACTACAAATATAGCTAAGGGATAGGTATGCTCTCAATTATTGTATTATATTATATTATTTCTAATTTAGATAAAACTAGTAGACTGTTTTAAAACTCATTTTTTCCTGCGGCCCATCAGGTCAAAGTAAGTTGCTTATTAATGAGTTTGACATGCCTGACCTAAACTTTGCCCATGTGCCAAAGAACTAAAAACTCAAACTCTGAAGATTACTTGTAATTATAAAGTCAAATGAACTGAGAAATTTGCTTATGATTTTGATTCATACTTATGTATTAGGAGCCGTTATAGTCAGCGTCTCTAGTTAAACGTACAACTTCTCTGTTGTTTTTATTTGTGCAACTTTTCTTATGTGAATGCCTTTTGGTTTCATAAAACATTTCCACTAGCACAAATCAATATTTTTGAAATGACAGTTATGTGCGTAAACATTGATGATAGGTGTTCTTTTTTACACAAATATTAATTATCTACATCAATTAAGGTGCAGTTGCCGCCGCGGCAGCCCTCTGATGACTGACCAGACCACAGTGGGATGAAACCCACTGTATACAACTATTTACATTGAGCTGCAGAACGCGCTCCACCACCACGAGGAGTGCTTCTACCCGTCCGACGGCTACAAGCTGCCCTTCAAGGACATCGAGGGCAGAGATTGAATCGGTGAAAATGACCACGTCCGCTGGGACCGTGGATCCATTTCCGACTCTTTCCGCTACCCACTTCAATGCTGCGAGCATTGCTTCAATAATGGTAGATTTTCGGCGACAGGGTTTCTCTACTGGGCAAACAACATCTAAGTACAAAAACGAAATCCACATTGGAATTTAAAATATCTCTTTGTATCGTCAGGCCATGGCTCAAGAGCTTTACACTGGTCATGAATAGCAAGAAGGAGGAGACCTTTGATCAGTCTTTAATCAACCTAGTTAGAGATTGTCCACACCTGGCTCTTGTGAAGGTAAATTTCTTTTTTTTATTTTTTAATTAATTAATTATGACTATTGGTCTGCATTTGTCAAGACATAGACTTAGATCCTCCCGCACCGTTCTGCGCATTCGGCGGCAAGCTGTTTCCAGAAGGATCTGTCACTGGCAACGTCTGGGACCTCTTGCCGCTTGGTGTCCACTGCTTTGAGGTTAATATCCGCATTTGAGAATGAGAACAATTATTTTATATTTTACTGACTTTGTGCGGAATTCTGCATTCTGATTCTTTCGTACAAGGTCGGAAAACAAATTGTTTTGCTTACTTAGGAATTCCAAATTTAGAACTTTGCCCGTAGCATATATAGGCTGCATTACCTGTAGTCCGTTAGACCTCTCGGTGGGTAAGTTTGTTATTTAAAATACTTTATAATGCATTCTTACTTTTTTATAGTTGAACATAATCTTCTTTTTTTTCTACTCCTCTGTGATGGTACCATTGGAGCTATAAAATGTGTATATTTTTACAACGAAATTTCTTTCATCAATGTATTAAGAAATCTAGAACCATACTTATTTAAAATCCTATTCTTCTTAATAAAATATTTCAAGTTAATTATATTACAAATGGGGTGGGGTGGGGGTGGGGATGGTTGAGTGGTTAAGCACTTGGCTTCCGCACCTGGGGTCCTGAGTTCAAATATCGGTGTAGGCAAGTGATTATTTATTTCGGCATTTTTACGGTGCTTTTGAGTCCACCCAATTCTAATGGGTACCTAATATGAACTGCCCTATAGATCACAAGGTCTAAAGGGAGCTTTACTTTTACTATATTACAAGAGTTTTAATAAACAACTTTCTTGAAAACTGAACTCCAGTCTCCACAAGACTAGTTATTGTTCTTTTTCCTTTTGTCTTTATGTATATCTTTATAAACAGTAGTAGTCCATCAGTTGGGCTGCTTAGGCCTATATTAGTATCACGAGAACTCTCTCGGTATCACATGGAGGGAATCCCAAGAACACTTGAATATTCACAAACTGAACCATATGCTCGATCACTAACAACTAATCAGCAAAGCATTCTTCTTCGAATATCAATGTTTATCATATCTTATCTTAAAGTTACAGACGTTATTTCAAACAAGAAGATGATAACGTCCTACGCGTCATGTTTTAGTCATGCATATTAACCATAAAAACCAAGTCACTGGTTTTCCTGGCTAGCTCAGGCAACCCATTCCATGCTCTCATAGCGCTAGGCAAGAAGGAGCTTTTGTATACATTTGTCATAGCATAAGGTACAAAGTGAGTGGTTTAATCTATGTGTCTTTCTGAGTATTTTATTACATTTTGTTTTTGTATTTCAAGATTATGGTTCAGTGTTTTGTGTATAATTGCTACTTTCATTTTAAGTCTTGTAACTGAAGGCTTTCTAAATTTAGTGATTTTACTAAAGGTGTTACTCTAGTCAAATTTGAAAATTCGTTTGTTATTAATCTCACTGCTCTATTTTGTGTCTGGTCAAGTTTCTTAGTGTTTTCTTTAGTTGAAGTGTCCCAAACAGAGGATGCATATTCTATTTAAAGCCTAATCAAGGTTTAATAACATTTTAGTTTTATATTCTTATTTGATTTATTGAATTTTTTTCTAATAAACCCTAATGCTTTGTTTGATTTTTTGATAGTTTCATCAATATGGGGATTCCACGACAGTTTTTCATTTATTATATTACCTAGGTACTTTGCGTATTTAGTCTGCATAACTGCATTACTAGTTTAGCCACGAATACGATAAGTGGAATTAATTTGTTTTAGTTTTTTTTTTTGTTACTCTTAGCAACCGACATTTTTCTGGGTGGAAAGACATGCTCCTATTTGATTCCCATTTCTGTAATTCATCTAATTCTCTTTGCAGAATTTCTGTGTCTTGTGTTGTTTTTATTGTACTATATATTATGCAATCGTCTGCGAATAATCTGACTTTTATTCCTGGACTAATCTAATTAGGTAAATCTGTAAGAATGTTCCTTGTGGTACACCTGAGTTTACTGTTATTGGTATTGATTTAGAGACATTTATTATTACAGTTTGTTCTCTCCCTATCAGAAAATCTTTAATTCACTGATCCAATGGACCATAAATGCCGAAATATATTTTTTTTGGTTTATTTTCAATAGGGAAGTATGCCGCCTTAGGATGTTTACAATTACGCTTCTGTGTTTCTATATTATTTTCACAAACTGTCGTCATCTGTCTAAACGACATAAGTTTTTAATTATTTTGTGGTCATATAATACAATAGGCCCAATAAAAAGTTATCTATCGTGTCCTATTTCTATAAGTACACTGAGAGAGAATGTCTTATGTATGTTGTCTGTGTATAATGACATAATGACAGGCCTGGCAGCATAAAACAGCTGACCATTATTACACTAGCTGTCCGTATTCAGTGGCGTAGGTAGGGTATTCGATGCCCAGTGCGGGCAATTCCTCATGGCAACTTTTTCTTATGGCAAATATGTCTTTGACGTTCTGCATGGGCATACAGTTTTGATCCAGTCGTTAAGTCTAATGCCGGAAATAATCGAGAAGTATTTTACTTCAAAACTTTATTTACGATGTTTGTTTCATCATCATTGGCCTCCTTCAGTCGTAGAACGACTATGGTTCATCTCGCGTGAGATGAAAGCCTGGGCATTGTTTATGGTCGGAACGATGTCGCCCACACAGCAGTTCCCCCCTCTCCGCGCGGCTGATGTGGCCAAAGGAACGGAATATCCGATACAGTTTGGGATCAGTAACGCCGCAGGCTCTGCCAGGCTGTAGCACATTGTGCCACAGTCTGCCTAAGGGTCACCAGCTCCTGATTTTTCCTCAGGGTTGTCTCCCGAAGCCTTTCCCACGATTGGGTATAGCCGCAAGGCAGCGGAGGTTTGGATTCAGAGTTTACCTTCTCTTAGATGGGTAGCCAACCAAGGCTAACGAGCCCCTTCTGCCCGAAGCTTACTGGTTTAGGCGCCAGTTACTCGCCTTTGCCCCTTCTCCTGTCTGTGGTAACGATTCCGCCGGGCTCAATATCTGAACCACACGTGAAGGCCAGGAGTTGGACTGGTTGTCAGAGGCTATTTGAGACGCATGCCGTTGGAAGCATTTTATAGCTAATGATAAGCTTAAGCTCATTACCACTTCCGGCGTTGACAACCTTGCGGAACCAATGATGTTTGTTTACGTGGTCATTAATATTATAATCATGTTTGTATTTTTGGGGACATGTACGTATTCGGTATCTCAGGAATTGATGGTTCTTGGATAGTAATATCACTCGAAGATACATATATTTGATTTTTTCCTGCCAATTATCCTTTTCAACTTTTAGCGATGCCCACGAAGTGGCAGATTCTGCTTTAAAGAGAAAACCTACGTCAGCATAGGATGGCTTTGCTCTTAGAGACCCATTCTCTGTGACTCCTAAATTTCTTCTTAGCCATTTTTTTGTTAAGCCACATTTAGCCTTTTTTTTCTCAAATTTGGCAGTTGATTTCCATGTCTGGCGTAGAACCAAGTAAAGGAAAACTAAAGCTTGACCGTTATAATTTTTACAAATTATAAAAGAAATAAATTTATATTTGGCATTCAATTGGAGTAAAAAAAAATGGTGTAGTCAGCCATAGTGTGCCAAGAACCAAGTAGCTTATTAAATTTAAAATTGCATTAAAGTTTATTTTTAGATTATCTATATTTTTACATAAATCCAATATAGATTACTACTGAATTGAAGTTATTTAAAGAGCGGGTCTGCAAAGCATTCACACAAACCTGGTGTAGACCCAGCTGCGATGAACATGTCGCATCCATTAACGACAGACCGCCGCATCCCTAAACAACTATTGTATGGTCAACTAAGCGAAGGAAAGCGATCGCAAGGCGGCCAAAGAAAACGCTTCAGGAGCACCCTCAAACAGGCGTCCAGTGTTCAGATGAACATTCCTGGCTCACATAGGTCTCACCAGCCACACGAGGAGGAACAAAACCCCAGTGCAAAGCCCTCAGCGCCCATGGATGAAAAAGTGGTCATAATTGAACCACGATGGACGAACTATATAAAAGTTTATTTCTTATTTTAAAGACTATTTTAATTTATTTGAAGTGGTATATAGGAGATATTGTCTAAAAATGTATTCTTAATGTTATTCTTCTTTTGAAGTCTTTTAAAAATATTTCTGTTTCCTTGTCCAGGCTTCAGTTTCCTATTACTCGGAGGACACAGTCAAGACAATCAACAGGATGGTCGCAAAGAGACGTCAGCCCCCTCTCACTAGCATGGGTCCACAGAACAAAAAAGCCTGCACCGACAGTCTCGTTTAGGAGAGAGCCTCTGAACTTGAAGACCCCATTGACTGACAGTTTGGCCTGCAAGGAGCTTCTCAACAATAGACTGACGGCATGATCTCATTTATACAATGCTGCCAAAGACTATAGAAATTCATATTTAGAGCAGCCTAAATATAATTCAGTAAAAAGTTTATATATTTTATATAATATATTATATTAGTTATTTTTATAACTTACATCTTTTGCAAGAGATCAGTTTATAAAAGATTTTTTTCAAGATTTAACTATTTTAAATCATTTAGAGACATTTATTTAAAATACTTATTGATTCCCAAATATTGTCAATAATATAGATGGACGATACCAAAATATATTATGTAATTCATATGATAAAACTACAGATATGTATTTTTTCATCACTTACAGACATAATATTCACAAACATTTTTTTTAGTTTAATGGATAATATGTCTAATTCTAATTAATTGTTTGTTAATTGCATCTATCAATAATTTATTAAATAGTAGAATAAATATATAATAATAACCGTGGTATATTACGTCATTGTTTAATGTTGCTGCTTTGTGAAAATACATAATTTCAACAATAGAACTTTTCATGTCCCACTCCTACTCGTGACTTCTTGAATTCATTCTTATAGCTTCTAGCCTAGGCCTACATTTATTT
The DNA here is from genome assembly GCA_021533235.1 of Biomphalaria straminea. Lineage (NCBI taxonomy): Eukaryota > Metazoa > Mollusca > Gastropoda > Planorbidae > Biomphalaria > Biomphalaria straminea. Next base: position 26,802,673 of record JADKLZ010001913.1, read on the forward strand.
ATTGAAATGCATATGCAGTTCAGGGGAAGTAAGGATTCGTATTTTCAGCTGCTAAAAACAGCTTGTGAATGAGAAGAGTGGATGTAAACTTTTACAGCACCCTACAACGAATGTCAAGGGACAGAATATAGAACAAAATGAGATGAGGGTCTTTGCTTTTTTTTTTTTTACAATCCATTGTCGGTATTGAAGTTCAGCTATCACATTAAGCTAAGGGGGGACAACAAGGACAATAAGGATAGTGCAGCTTTCAAGAAAGTTACCTACCTTGACCTGAGAAGTGAATGGTCGGTAAAGACTTGTATGTATTTTTTTAACTTTGCAGAAAAATGATCAATGTATTCAGTGTTGGCTAGCCGACATAACTAGCACCGGGAGCAAGACAATATGTTGAGTCCCATCTACCTTGATCAAAACATATTGTAATCATTTAAGCCCCACCTTACACACACACACACACAAATATCTCACACGTAAAAGTATATAGCACGGTCTAGAGTGTGTCGAATAACTTACAATAATCTTCATATTCATATTAGAAAATTGTTAGATTTTTTTTCAAGATCTACAATAAAAATCTATCTTCACCTAGAAGGAGAAGGAAAACTCCGAATACCTAAAGTTGGTGGGAAAAAGTAAAGGTTCTCCGATACGACCTATAGAGCCGACGATGTAAAGACCATATCTTTCTGTGGCCAACGGTTAACGATGGTTTCATGTGGCCATCACTACGACCTTTACTTTTCCCCAACTAATGTCAGGTGCCCATTAGAGATGGGTGGACACAGCGGCTCTAAAAGACCTCCAATGTAAATAAAAAAAAGCAGGATTCACAAGGATACGAACTCGGGACCTCGGTTCGGCATCCAAGCGCTTTACCACTCAGCCACCGCGCCTCCAAACATGGGAAATACATTTCACGGCTAGAATTGAACTCAAGGGATCGTGCCTTCTTTGTTGGTAAGCCGACACACTACCCACTGAGCTAAACAAGTTCTTATGAAAATGGAAAGTTTACAGTGATCTATTTTTTAATTTCACATTATTAGGCTATGACATAGGACGTACGACTTACACAAGACGTATCTCCCTTTAGTTATTATTGAATTTATTCAAAATTAAATTCATTAAATACGTGTCATGGATAAAATAATTAATTGTTTCTTAGAATGATTCGTGCATTGTAAAGGGCAATGAATAATTCTTCAAAGTTTTAACTTGCCCCTTAGAGCGAGCAGTGTAGAGTAAGGTCTATAAGTTTTCATCATGCTCTGGTTATAATTTAAAAAAAAAAAACACAAATATAAAAGTGGTTTGAGTGCTGGGACAAGTCCCAAAAAGCTCGTGGAGTCTGGGAGCGCATGAAACGCCCTGACCGCACTTCCACGTAGTGGAGGCTGTCCTGGCCTGAACAAGCTATTTTAGTACAGTGCAGACAGATTTGACTATGAACAAATATTGACTCACGGTGCCCAAGCTGCAGGGAAGAAGTGGAAACCGCGCCTAATATTCTGTTTGACTGTCCACACTTACTGATCTCCGTCTTGACAGGTCTAGGAAACCGAAAATTCTCGACCTGTATGGCAACATTTATGCACTACGCAAGACAGCAGGGTTTCTGTTCAGGGCTTTTGCAAAAAGAGGATTTGAGCCTATCAAGCCATCACTCAAATGGAGTATGATGATGATTATGATAAGCTTGATTCAAGAATTTAAGTGCTAATAAGAAATGTGTTATCAATAAAGAGCAGTGTATAAAGAAATACATGGACCAAAAATGTGTTTTTAAGGAAGGGGCGTTTCACTTACAAATACGAGGGGAGAGTGTGGCATGATATACTCTACATAGTTCTGTGAAGCAGACATACTAAATAAGATTTACATTCGCATCTTTCTAGACTAAATTTGCGCACCTTGACTGCATTTCAATAAAAGGTTGCAAACATCTTATATCAATAGAAGATGAAAAGAAAAGTTGGCAAGAAAATGGAGGATTTGTTTACATCCAACTGAGACTTTCTCATCGTATCTTATATAATAAAGCTTTTACCAAGAACATGGTGTTATTTACAAAGGATGAATACGGAACATAAAAGCGAATTCACACAACTGACAACCGAGAAGAGGAAAGTCACTGATATGCAGACAAGGCAACAAGCATCTCTCTCAAGTCTTCCATTGGAAATACTGGAACATATTTTAAGCTTCCTGCACAGAGATGATCTTCTACAGGCCATGTCTGTGTGCACAACCTGGAAGTCTTTAATCTCTAGTAGTCCAAATCTGTGGCGTAGCCAGACATTCATCTTGGATTGCTCTCTCCACGTCAAGAAAAGGAAAAAGGTAGACATGTTGTTTTGTACACAAACTTTTGGATCCCATTTTCAAACATTGTCAGTTAGGTGCCGACACCCTGAGGTGCTAGATTGTTATTGCAGAAAGATGGCCCTGCAGTTCCACCTGTTTCTCACTGGTTTAAAGTTGCCTGAATTGACCTGTTTCAAAGTCTACGACCTTCAATTACTTCAGTGGATTTGCCCCAATAAGATAGTCACCAAACAAATAAGCCGTAAATTAACTCATATTCTCTCTATGGCATGTGGTCTGAAAGTCTTTAAGATGCCTGACGCGCGCTGGCCAGAAACTGAGGGTCGAGACGTCTTGGACACTGTGTTTCAAAACTCCAAAAACACTCTAGAAACGCTAAATATTGCTGAATATTTTTACAGACCAGGTAGGTTATCTGCTGCTTGGAATTATTGGTTTTCAAAAGGCTGACCTCACTGACAAATCTTAGGAAATTGTCTATCTCTATATTCTGTCTAACCGTTGAACTCATTATTGTCTCCCTTGCACGAGCTCGAAGAGGTCAGCTGGCAAAGCTCTCTCTGTCTGCAAACATTGAATTTAGGATCTTTCGTATTCAACAAGATAGCTGGAAATGTCTGGTAAGTTGTTATTACAAAGCTTCTATCATCTCTGTCTGTCTGTCTGTCTGTCTGGTAAAAAGTCTGTATACGTTATTTCTCCAACACCCCATCTCGGATTAAGCTGAAAATTTGCACAATTATTTATTTTACCTGATAACAAAAGAATTAATTTAAAAAAGTAATCAATTGGTTAATTAACTATTGGTGATTAAGTTGACTTAGTCCCTTTGAGGACTCGAGCCCTGTGTGAATTTTTTTTTATGCATTTAAAAAAACGATCATGTAAACCAGGGGTCTCAAACACGCGGCCCGCGGGCCGCATGTGGCCCGCGAGACTATTTTGTGCGGCCCGCGACCACGACCGCGAAAAAAAAAATTAGATAAAATTAAAAATTAGATAAAATTTACAATGACCACATGTAAGCCATGAAATGATTTACAACTGCACAACGTGCGCGACGTGTTTCAAGAGCTTTAAGCTTATATTTACAGGTCTGGGCTACCGTGGGAAAAACTTGTTTCAGTGGCTACGGACTATGTACCAGCAATGAGTTCAGAGAAGGTTGGTGTTATTGGATGAATGATAGAGAAACGGAATCAGCTCTACTTGGCGGGACCTTTTGCAGCCATACTCTGCATTCTGCACCAAGAAGCACTTTGTGGCAAAAGTCTACAAATGAAGAACGTGATGGATGTTGTCGTGAAGACGGTGAACTTCTTACGTGAACGGGGTCTCAACCAAAGACAGTTTGTGTCATTTCTAGTTGATTTAGAAACGGAAGACGGAGAGTCACTGTATCATATGGAAGTCAGATGGTTGAGTCGTGGAAAAGTGCTGCAGAGGTTTTTTGAACCGGACGGGAAATAGCATTGTTCATGTCAATGAAAGACAGAGACATACCTCAGCTCAGTGGCACATGTTTTTGTCGGATCTCGCTCTTTTACTGACATCACGCAACATCTCAATGCACTTAATTCACAACTACAGAACACAAAGCAGCTTAATACCGTGATGTTTGTCCGCATCGAATCATTCAGATGCAAGCTGACTTTGTGGGCCACTCAGCTGGCAGATGGAAACCTGGCTCATTTCTCACAGAGCCTAACGGTTGAACCACGGCGCCTGAACGACTACGTAGACATCCTCTCCAGACTACTGGAAGATTTTGAAATTCGCTTTCAGCAATTGACTGCTATCGAACTACAGTTTTTTTCATGTTGCCACTACGTTCGCAGTCCTGATGGAAATTCTGGAACTGCAGTGTGACACTGTTGTGAAGCAATCATACGCTGATGTTGGTGTTCCAAATTTCTATGAGAGAAGTTTTCAAACTTATTCTGCGCAGCTGCTAGAATTCTAGCGATGTCTGGGATTACGTACGTTTGCGAACAGTTTTTGTCCAGAATGAAGATAAAAAAAAACAGCATTACGATCAAGACTGACTGCTGAGCATCTGAGAGTAACCTTGCGGCTTGCCACTACACGTGACTTCAGGCCTAACGTCGATGGTCTGGTCTCTGTCAAACGCTCTCAGCTGAGTGGACAGAAACATGTGCCATCTGCAATAGGCCTAGTAATTATAGTTTTTTTTAGGGGGGGGGATTACAGTTTCTGCTTTTTTATTAGTGACAGAGACAACGTCAACTTATTTTAGTAAACTAAACTGCCTGTGCATGTAATAAACTACACTAAATGTGATTAATATTGATAAAAACTTTATTTTAGCATTTAACTGCAGTGACAGTAGTGTTCGTAAAATTTGATGTTGTGCGGCCCGCTGTCTGGTTGTTACTTCCAATGCGGCCCACATGCTGATTTGAGTTTGAGACCCCTGGACTACACAATGAGTAGAGTGAGACTTGGCAAGTCAAAGCTTGAAGAGCTGGACAAGTTCACGTACCTTGGCAGCATCATAATAAATGATGGGGATGCCTACCATGATGCAGCGTGCCGATTACGAAAGGCAGGGAGAAGCATTTTTCAAAGGCTACAGTCTATTTGGACAAGCCAAGCCTTTGGACTCGGGACTAAAATACACCTTCTCAACATAATCGTCACTCCAACTGCAACATATGCATGTGAGACATGGAAGTCATCTGTCTAAATTGAGAAGAGATTAAATGTGGTTCAACAAAAATGGCTAAAACGGATTTTGAGAGTCAGTTGCACAGATCGGGTCTCAAACAAGGAAATCTTATGCCGAACTGGGATTCGAACACTTAGTGAGGTTGTGACAGAACGTCAGACAAAGTGAACTATGCAAACCAAGAATTGCGATGACATGGAGGCCAAAACGAGGAAAGCGCAAACAGGGACGTCCTCGTATAACTTGGCGCCATACCTTCATGGAGGACCTCAGAACAGAGGACACCACGTAGTAGCAGGCTGCAGACATTGCCGATGGCAGATCTTTATGGAGACAGCTTGCCGCCCAATGCGCCGAACGGCGCTGGAGGACCTAAGTCTAAGTAAGTAAGTAATACATTACACAAATATTGATTACCTATAATGCAAATATAACCGACTATTCTTATTCTTATAAAACACTGCCTTAGGGTTGCCAGCTCTTGATTTTTCCTCAGTGTAGACTCCCAAAACCTTTCCCTTGATTGGGTATATCTGTAAGGCAGCAGAGGTTTGAATTCAGAGTTTTCCTTCTCCTATGTGGGTAGAACCTGCGACGATGCTGACCCCAAACTGTATCGGCACTGCCGTTCCTTTCAATACATCAGCTGCGTGGAGAGGAGGGAACTGATTGGCGGGCGACATTGATCCGACCACAGCTCATGCCCAGGCATTCATCTCATTTCCATGAGATGATCCATAGTCGCTTCGTGACTGAAGGAGGCCATTGAGATAAAAACACACTATCCTCTCCCTCCTAAAGTAACGTTATGGACTTTTGTACCAAACAAAAAAAAAATATTAAAATATATAAAGAAACATATTTTTTAATTTAAACATACATGAACATAATTAGAGTCTCCCCTGTCAAACCTTGCGATCTATGATAATGTTAAGTTCATCTGTTTCTCAAGTCAACTGTTAACGAACAGAGTGCCTATTAGCCAGGACAATGACAACCGCCTTTACTTTCCCCAACTAAAGTTGGGTACTAGTAACAGATGGGTGGACTCATGGGCGCCCTTAAATCCCGAAATTCAAAATCCCACTCTTCACCGAGATTCGAACCCAGGACCTCAGGTTCGGAAGCCATGAGCTTTACCTCTCAACCACCGCGTCCTATATATAAACATGTTAGGGTATTCATTTCATTAAAAAGTGCATTTTTTTCCATTTGGGTATCACCCCGTGGTAGGTGATTCCCAGTGAGGCCCACACACATTTCATAACAACGATCTTTAACAAATGTATTAAAACTATAGTGCGGCGCAAAAGAAATAGTAATCAAAACGTCTTGCTCAACAGCGGTAGATTGTCAACGGGAGGTTTGAAATTCGGGCTGATAGATCTTAGTACAAACATGAAATCCACATTCGAATATATGTTTTTGTATCGTCAGGCCGTGGCTTAAGAATTTTATACTGGTCGCGAAAATCAAGAAGGAGGAGACCTTTGATCAGTCTTTGATCAACCTAGTTAGAGATTGTCCACATCTGGCCACTGTGAATTTAAAATTCGTTGTTTTTTTAACATTAATCACTTATCACTATTGGATCTGCATTTTTGTATGCGAAATTTAGAGGACTTGTCCAGACAACCTCATCAATGTGGTCGTATCCCAGTTCAGCATAGGATGGATTAATTCACATAGACACGATCTCTGTAAATGACTCCAAAAATCCGTCTTAGCCATTTTTTGTTAGCCACATTTTGTCTTTATATGTCAAATTTGCAGCCGATTTCCATGTCTCGAATGCATACGCTACTGTTGGGATCACGATTGTGTTAACTCTTTCTCTCCTAACTGACGATACCAACGTTGATTCCACCGGAATGTGGTAAATAATTACGGAGAGAAAGAGTTAAGTATCTTAAGCCCAATACGTGCCCTGCCCAGCGTAAATGCACACTGACGTTGATTAAGTTTTGCGCACTTTTACAAAAAATTAAGTAGGAATCTTGACTCTAAGTGAACCGCATTTTTCACAACGGTATTGACGACTAGTTGAACATCGCAGTAAACACTAAATGTTTCACTTACATCAGCATACTTCTAAAAGTTCTATAGTAATAGTGGGAAGAAATAGTTGACATAAAAATAAATCTACTGAACTAACAAACGGTAAGATGATCGACGCTGCTATGCAGACAAGGCAAGAAGCTTCTCTCTTAAGTCTTCCACTAGAAACAGTTCAACATATTTTTAGCTTCCTGCACAGAGATGATCTTCTACAGGCCATGTCTGTGTGTACAACCTGGAAGTCTTTAATCTCTAGTAGTCCCAATCTGTGGTGTAG
>JADKLZ010001913.1:26837075-26847550 GCA_021533235.1 Biomphalaria straminea
ATGTCAGGACCTTCTCATTTTGTAATATTGGAGCCTCCATTTGTACACTTTGCTCAGGGTGCTGGATGGCGGTGTCTTTTAAAAGAACTTTAAATAAATGAATCTAGCTTACCCATAATGATTTCTGATGTGATCTAACACAATTTCCATCTCAGTTACAGGCCATGGATGTGGAATAGATGTCTTATTAATAGACAAACTCATTTTAACAACAGGAAGTACTGAATCAAATAAAGCTGGAAGAGACGCATGAGGATTGGAAACATAACCGTCGATCTTGAATTTGACTTCCATATTGGGACATGCTTCTGTCTGCAGGAGTTAAAAAAAAATAATTAAATAGATTGTTATCATGTAATATATTTTATAAAAATATTTAACATTATGATGAAATCAAGATATGTATACACAAAATATCACTAGCTGACTGATTATGAGCTAACTTAACTTACACCAGGGAACAAATCCCATATGCTAGGACAACTTTGTACATGTACTAGGGCTAGGGCTCCTTCTACCCTAGCGCTATTAGAGCATGGAATGGATTGCCTGAGCTAGTCAGGAAAACCAGTGACTTGGCAGAATTTAAGTCATTGGTTAATATGCATGACTGATCGAATGCATGACACGTAGGTCGTAATCATCTTCTTTTTTGAAGTAACGTCTGTATTGTATAAAATAAGATGCAGTAATCACTCTGTTAGCAAAGAGTATATAAATGAACATGGAAGATTGTGTTCACTAAACCTGAAATAGCAGCCTAATATAAAGGGGACTAATTCAGCTTATACCACCACTTAAGTCAATTACTATTTCTTTTCCTTGTTTAATATACCAAACAATGTATTTTATTACCTATATAAAAAAAACTAACTTATTTTTTTTTATTGATTCTCATGTTGTCAGGTAAAAGAAATAGTTGTTAAAAATTTCAGTTTGATCCAAGATTTGGTGTCTGAGAAATATTGTATACAAACTTTTGGCTAGACAGACATAGTAGTTGATATAAGCTTTGTAAGAACATGAACCACTAACACAATTTTGTCTTTTTTTTTTATTAACATGTTGGTGTTGCATCCAATTAACTACCAAAACATGAATAAACAAAAAAAACTCAATTAGTCAATGGATGATTGGTAATTAATTTTTTTTTTTGATATCAAATAAGTGAAATAAGATGTTCATTATAAATAGATATATTGGATGTTTTTTTAAGAAAAGGATTTTTTATTTTTCTTGTTTCTTCTTGGTTTCCTAAAAATTTGGCTGGGGGTGAGGTTTTTAAAAACAATACTAAATATTTTAAGTTTAAGATGTTTATCTCACCATCTAAATATTCATCTTAATTGTAGGCCTATATCTATAATATAAAGTAGTAAGTAAGTAGTTGTATGTATGTGCTGGATATAGAAATCAAAACTGTTTGACCAATCATGATAAAACATTTACCATGTATAAATCAAAAGAATCTGATATATATATATTCTAATGGCTTACCAGATATTTCCAGCTATCCTGTTGAATATGAGTATAGAATGGTAATACCCAGTTTGCCCACAAAGTGAGTTTAGTCAGTTCACCTCTTCTAGTCTGAGCAAGGGAGACAACTATTTCATCAGTCAGGTAGAAAATGGTAATTGACAAGCTTGTCAACTTTGTCAACGATAGAAGTCCTGTTGCAAACCAATCACCTTCAACAGGCATGTAAGTGACACTTCGAAAAAATTCACCAATGCTCAGCGTTTTAACAGTGTCTTTTGACTTTTGAAATACAACGTCCAAGACCTTCCGACCATCTTTTGTTGTCCAGTGGGCTGCCTGCATCTCAAAGAGTTTCAGAGAACCATGGTTGGCCAATATTTGTGTTAAGGCCCTGCCTATTTTTTTTATGACTATCTTACTAGCACTTTGCATTCGGAGACCAGACACTTTGAACGATGTTAACACAGGCTCTCTTAAACTGGTGACAAACAGATTGAACAGGTTGGCCATTTTCTCACAATCATGCGCGAATGGATGACGACACTTAACATATAAAGATTGAAAATGAGGTCCGAAATTTTGTGCACAAAACAACAGGTCCACTTTCTTCTTTTTCCTGATGGGTAGCGAGCAATCAAAAATTATTGTTTGCCTAGTCCAAAGATTAGGACTACTATAGATTAGAGATTTCCAGCTTGTGCACACAGACATGGCCTGTAGAAGATTGTCTCTGTCCAAGAAACTGAAAATGTGTTCAAGTATTTCTATTGGGAGACTTGATAAGGAAGGATCTTCCCATACCTGCACATCAGTGACTTTCATTGCCTCTGGCTCTGTTTTGTTAGATTCCAGTTGTGATTGTTTATTTGATCTGGATGTAGATTTCAATTTATATTAAATATTTCTTTTCTCTTTCTGTAAATTATATTATAGGCTATGCTAACTTTGGCAAAGACTTTAATGAGATGTAAACAAGTCATAATTGATGATTGTTACTTGTAGTCAAGAATTCTTTGTATTAAATTCTATGATTACACAATCATCTAGACTAATCTAGAGTCTATATCTACGTTTATTTTCACAAGCTTTTTTTAAATTATTTTATTTTCAAAAGAAGATCTGGACATGTAGATCTAGATTAGATCTAGACTCTAGACTGGATAGGTCTACTCCTCAAGTTTCTAGATCTAGAGTCACTAGAGATCTAGACTCTATCAACTCTAGACTATGATCTATCAAATAATTCAATAGCCGTTTAATTTGAAATAGGCTTGAGTAGGCCTACTCAGCAAGTTGAGTAAGCCTAGGCTAGCATAGCATCAGAATCATAGTATTCATACTATTATCTAGAGTTCTATAATAGATCTATGTCATTTCCGTCTAACGAACACTGTATCATTTGTTTTCTGATATTAGCCAACACCCCACAATCTTTGTTAAAGTGAGCCTTTATTTTGATAGATATGACGAAACAAGTGAATAGTTCTGACACATATTTAGTTTCGTTTACTCTGAAAAACAAGGGCTTTACATGGGTTCAAAGAGCATTGATAGGACGATGCCATTTTTTTCTTCTAGGACAGAATTCGAAGGAGGGTACGACCAGGATAAAGGAGATATTTTTTTTTTAAAATAGGTACCAGCTAAACAAGACCTATCTAAAATTCTTCTAAATATAGGCCCTAAAACACATACATGTCATAACCTTTTAGTAAATAGGGGGCGTTCATTAATATTCGATTTTAAATGCCACTAACGAAGGGTAGATCTACACTTTTTTTTTCACTATTTTATTACTTTTTTGCCTCTCATCAATAATGCTCTACAAATGTAAAAAAAAAAAAGAAAAAAATGTAGAGGGAGGAACAATTATTGATAGATCAGGTACCAAATTAGGCCACAGTCACCGAGCAGAGTGAGCGGGCTAGACTTGCAAGCGGGGGGGGGGGGTCACAGTTTCTTTTTATTTGAGTCAACTAAACCTAGGAAGGCTACAGTACACAGTATACGTTTAAAGGGTGTGTCTAATGGCCTTGTTGTGGCATCTGTTATATCTGTTCATTAGCACACTGAGAGTGTTCACTAAGTTAGAAAGCGGGGAACTGTGTTCGTTATTGTTACCTTTGGAAAGCATTGACCTGACCCTCTTTGATTATATTTTATTGTAACTATTATGCGTAGCGTAACAAAACAACATAACTATTTTTATAGACAAATGGATGACAAGTTTATAGATGTTTACATTCTTTCCTAGAACTAACCTTTACGCAGCTATAAAAATTAAAATGTAAAAATTGCAGTGGCAGGGCTTAACATGTTCGTTAGACGGAAATGGCTATCTCAAGATCTAGATTTTAATCATTGAATCAATTTCTAGACCTAATCAGCCTAATCTAGATGATAGACTATAGTTGTTGTTTTTTTTTGAGCTAGTAGGCTATACTGCTACACTGTAGAATAGATACTAAGACAGTATAGACTATAACTAATTAAACTATTAGCTAATTAAGTAATTATTGAGTGATTTAGATTTTAAGTATATATATTATATATATAGTCTATAGTTAGTATACTGCAGTATACTTATAATATAGACTATAGACAAGGGGAGAGTATAGTTAGTATAGTATAGTGACTATAGTCTATTCTATATAGTCTAATATAGTCTATAGTGCATAACTATAACTATAGACGGTTTGAGTTGAGTATAGGCCTAGTCTAGACCTCTATACTATAGAGAGAGTCTATAATGATAATCTATAGTATAATTACTAATAATAAATTACTATAGTCTATACTAATTATAAAAAGTGTAAAGTTAATAAAATAAAAGTAAAGTGTAACACTACAGTCAGATCTAGCATCTACTCTAGAGTCTAGTCAGACCTGAGACTAGTCTAGTTTAAGTTAATAAACAATGATTATTTATTAGTAAGATAGACTATCATGACTATGACTTATGACTATAAGTATAATAAACTATATATATAGGCCTAGATCTACTGAGATAATCTAGTTCGTAACATGCTTTTAATTGGTAAATCTAGATGATTCGGTGATGATTCTAGTCTAGTTTAGATCTAAATCTAAGGGAATTAGACAAACGAATTTTTTAAATAGCTGTTGTCTAAATTAGTGATCTTTTGTTTTCAAAGTTTTGAGAAAATAGAATCTAGAGATGTATGACAATCTACACATCACAGAACTATATAAACTATACCCATTAGGCGTAGGACTTATAATAGTTCACTTAGTGGGAGATATATTAGAGATGCGATACGAAACGAGCTCGAATCTCACTTACGACCGAACCAGTAGGCTTACGAACCGAACCGAATGAACTCTTTACCTTGACCCAATTGAATCATGATTTTGCAATATTCTTGCCAGAAAAAACAACTTACTCCTTCTTCTTACCATCTTACTTGAAGGACGTAATCATTTATTTTTGTTGTTGCTGTCGTTGTTGTTGTTTTTTGTTGTTTTTTTTTTTAAGTGTAATGTACGTCCTTATTATATAGGATAAAACAGTTTTTGTTTTCTTGGATTCCTCTGTTGTCATGAGCTAACCTTGTCCTTGACAACTGGTGTGTGCATTTTTTCTTGCATCATTTAGTGCCGTGTTCTTTTGATATCAACTCGACACTACTAGGATACACTATCCTAACATTTGTCCTTTTATGCATTAATGAAATGGGAAATTTTGATGTAACGATAAGAAGACTGGGTGTAGAAACTACCAGGAGAAGTGGACAGATCTTATCCTTTTTAGTGGAGCATGCAAATAAACCAATATGTTTAATTTGTATTGAACTGTTTGAGCCTATTTTTGACTGATTTGATTACAGTGAATCTCAACCTTTCAAGTTCGTCGACCCCTCTTTACAATTCACACACTGCCGCGACCCCCGCCTCCGCTCATACAAACATCAATAGAAGAATAAACACAAATAATTCCAATTATGAGATTAAAAACAAAACAAAAAATATGGCGGCATTCTTGCAAATTCTTGGTTGAAGCTGCTAAAAAAACATGACGGGAGATCGATGAGAATATTTACCAAAATAGGGCAATTACTCGGAGGTAAGGACATTATATAGATTAATAAACATTTAAAGTAGTGAAATAAAGCCTTTTCTCGAAGGCGAATGCTTAGAAAAGGAGTCGCAAGCAGGAATTTAATAAATGTGTCATTAAAAGAATAATGCATCTGAAGCTTTCACCCTTTATTCACATGACAATTAGAAATCTAAAGAGATAGAATTCATAGTAATGATGACAATTATACGCACTATGATGCGCATATCATTCAGGTAGAATTCATAGTAATGATGACAATTATACGCATTATGATGCGCATATCATTCAGGTAGGCCTACCTGTCCCAGCATGTAACGCACATACTGTCAGCACAGTAGAGCTCCTGGGCGGCTTAGTTCCATCCCCAGTGTCTGCAGTCACATTTAAAGTCAGATGCTCGCAGAAAGATTGGTTTTGGGGAGGATATATTTAAATCTATTTTGGTCGGCTTCATCCATACAGATTCTTTCAATAGGATACCATACCAATCTAGAGTCATTTTCTCTCAGTGTTGGTCACACGGAACCCCCCGATAACCGTGGGCCACATAAACAGATGTCATTTACATCATCTTCCCTATAAACCGCAAGGTCTGAAAGGGGAACTTTTACTTTACTTTTTATCAGCTACATATCACTCTGAGCGCGAGAGTTACGAAAAAGTTACAGGATTGTATCTTATAATCCGCCCCCCTCTCAACCAAATATTGTTAGAGTACATTCGTAATTAGTTAATAATTACTATATATATAGGATGGACTTCTTTATTGTACCATAAACCAGTTGAACCCTCTGGAATTATATTGAACTCTATATCTAAGAAAGTTAGGGACTAAACCTAAATCACTCTTGGTACGCCATTCTTACTACAAGCTCAAGGCAGTCATTAAATATATAATTAGTTTATTGAACTTCAATTATATAAAGAAATTATTTACAATTGAACTAAATAAATTTAACTTAAAACAATCAATGCTAACTATAATTAAAGTTCGCTGTTACATTTGCAAACTACGCTACAATGAAATCAAATCTTGATTCTAGTGCAAAAACAATTCCAAGCGGTCCTTATATTGAGGCGAATAGTCTTCAATTTCCACGTTTTTGTTCTCTGGATCAGCGCTAGTGAGTGATGGTGGAAGTCTCTCTGCGACTATTTGGTCAATTGTCTTGGCTGTATCACTCGAGTGGAAGAAAGCTGATACCTGCAAAGAAACATTTAAAAGAAACAGATATTGGGGCGGGCTTTACAGTGAAGAGCAAGTACCCTTTTCAGACCTTGCGATTGTTATGTTATAGTTAGAGAGTATTAGTTTAATTAGTTAAATATATTTTGTGTATAGTTTTAGCGACAGTAAAAGAAGTGACGTAGAGAGACAGACTAATGACGCAGTAGACTTAGGGCGACAAGAAGGATGAAGATGGCGGTCTTCTTATAGTAGAATTTGGAACTAATAGATTAAGGAATAGGTTAGAGGACGACGTAGACTGTGTCCTTTTGAAGATTAAACTTTTGTTAAAAGTTACTAATTGGATTTCTTTAGTTAAATCTGTTCTGGTGTTGTGCTGTTCTGTTTGGTACTTGACTCTCAAACTCAATGTAGCTACTATTTAAACGCGAGTTCTTTGAACACACAGATACAGACTAAAACTATACACAAAATATATTTAACTAATTAAACTAATACTCTCTAACTATAACATAACACGATCTATAGGAGATAGGATGTTAAAGTCATCTGTTTTTTTTGTGGGCAAAGGTTAATGAAGGTGTCATGTGGCCAGCACAACGACCGTCTTGTGGTACTGATATAGCTCCAGGTAGCTACGACTAATTTTAAGACACTAGGACGAGTTTGAGTCAAATTTGACGAGAAACTGAACGCAAGTCTTTATACAAGGTTGTGTTATGGTTTCAGCAGCACTATTGATCAACTTACTATTGTTTATAAAATTAAATTCAAATCGGCCAACACACTACTGGGTTAAAGTCGTGTTCTTTATAAATGTTGACAAAATTGAAAATTCGAGAATACCTTGGCAAAGTAGAAAACAGAAAAGTTATTTCCCAATTTGCATAAAAGCGTCAAAATGCCGTTTTTTTTTTGCACAACTATAAAGATGTTATAATTGCAATACACAAAAATGTGAAATTACCTTAACGTCGACCAGGAATGGACAATCTCTGACTAACTTGATCAAGGACTGGTCAAAGTTCTCATCTTTCTTGTTGTAAATGTCAAGTATAAAACTCTTGAGCGATTGACTGGAAAATATATTAAAGATATATTTTACATAGCTTTCTATGCAAATTTTAAGATTTTTCTAAGAACTTTGCTGTTCCTTCCCGACTATCACAAGCATTATAATCACCCTCTGTTGAGCAGAAAGTTCTGACTACACTTATGATGGTTTACAGTATCGTAAGAAAAGCAATTACGGTAACGATCTTTTACTTATAGGAAGTAATGAAATTCTTTGCTTTCTCAAAAATGTTGCAGTATTACGTTTATTTATTTACTGTAAGAAATTATTTTGCACACTTTTTTTTTTCAATCTTTATTAGACATTGTACAATAGTTACCCCACCCCCCCCCCCTCAATATAATGTTTAGACCTTCTGACTGCTCTCCTTATATTGAGCCTTTGCTGGAAGAAGAGATAGCTCTTCAACGTCTTAAAATGAATATAGCAGACCTCAACCCTGACCATCGACGTCGCAACCTGTAGGCATTAGAGACCAATAGCTCTTTGCCACGTTGTACAGACCTGTGATGTGGCAAGGAGCTATCGGACTCCACTGCCCACAGGTTGCGACGTCGCTGGTCAGTGTTCAGGCCTTCTATGACGATCATGTCTCGATTTAACTTACCAGTAATTTCTACTGACGTAATCCAACGCGATGTCCATCTTAGTTACAGACATTGTTAGAGGGTGGCAACCCCTTGTTAATGTCATGTTTAGTAGCCCAGCAGGAAGTTGCAGCGGCTCAAAGAAATAGGGAATAGCTTCATGGGGTTCGTAAACAAAACCGTCTATCGTGATTTCCACTGCCATGTTGGGACATGCATTCCTCTGTAAAAGTTAAAAACAAAAAAAAAAAAAAAGGAATTAGGTTCTTGGTATACCTATTAGATATGAAGATATAATGAAACCAACATCTAGACATATGCAGGGCCGGTCTTAAGCCACTGCAACCAATGATACGGTCGCAGTGGGCCCCGCACTTTCATAGGCCCCGCGCTTATTCAGGGTGTAATTATTAAATTGCAAAATATATACGAAAAACTTAATCAGAGGTTTCAA
The DNA here is from genome assembly GCA_021533235.1 of Biomphalaria straminea. Taxonomy (NCBI): domain Eukaryota; kingdom Metazoa; phylum Mollusca; class Gastropoda; family Planorbidae; genus Biomphalaria; species Biomphalaria straminea. The sequence goes on from JADKLZ010001913.1 coordinate 26,845,944, forward strand.
TACTTTATTTACTTTTATTGTCACTGGCATATAAATATACCATTGGTTACAAGGTTCGTAAAGTACAGATCGCAATTTTTAACTAAGTAAAGTCGAATCTTTTTTCTTATACAAAATCCTTATTTTCACTTATTATCCTTGTTCCCACACAGACTAGGCCCCGCGCAATCAGTTTCTCATAGGGCCCCGCAATCGCTAGGACCGGCCCTGGACATATGTATTCAACATATCACTAACTGGCTTACTGAATGACTCACTACGATATCCCAACAAATCTACAAACAATTGTGTACACAGGTTCGTCTTGTTTAATGTTCTCCAAAATCTAACCGTGAAAATTATCACCGAAAAAGCGGATACTGTTACCATTTCTTTTGAAGTAGTTCTTAGAAATGACCTTAATAATTATTTCTTTAAAAAAAATAAAGCCTAAATACAAATAGTTGTAAAAGCTTAAAATGACATTTCAATTTTAGTTTTGTTTCTTTAATGCACAGGAGCGTATCTCGCTATCGGAGTATAACATATATTTTTATGTAGAGTCTATATATGGTAAAAAGTTTCTTCACTTTCCAATCTCAAATGAAGTTGAAACTGTGCACAATTAGTCATTGAAACCACACATTTCGATCGAATTATTGATTTATTTGTGCCAATTAGTCCTAATTAATCAAGTACGTTTTATATTGAGACAATACCTGTTAAGGGGTGATAGTCTTGTGTAGAAAATTAGGATATAACTATAAAACCTATTTTAAAAACCACATGTTAGGCTAACTGGTCTAAGTGCATTGAATATGCTTTAACAGATACAAAGATAGTTTGTGTTAAAACACCAAGTCAGTGTCGGACCTGAAGTCGACGGAGCAGTTGAAATGACAGGGAGCATACATAACTCTATTGCTGCCCATTGTTATGTACTAGTTTAGAGAGTATGTTAGTTTTGTTAGACCAATATATTGTATATTTTTTTTAGTGAGGCTAAAAGTACTAAGACAAACGAATGACGTAGTAGATTAAGGCGAACAAGAGAGTAACATGGCGAAGGTATAGAAATATGTTTTTTTTTGGATGTTAGGGAATAAGCGACCTTTATGAAGACTGGGCGGATTTCCCAGTGATAAATAAATGTGTCAGTTTATAACAGTGAAAGTCGTTATAAAGTATATTGTTAACTTGTAATGTTCTCTGGCTAATGTTAAGTAATAATTGAGATAGAAGGCTACAAGATTAGCCCACAACACCATATAAAAAGATGTCAAACGTGTCGCCAATGGACCTCATTCACCAAACGTAAACAAAAAACATTTTCTCTATATGTTCTATACAAATCACCCAATACGTAAGGCTGTCACGAGATATGTAATTTTCACTATTTTATCAATATTATGACGTGGCTAAATATGTTTATTTACAATTGGTGAATAAGGTACATACTACTGAGTTAATAGGAAATGTGACAATACTAGGCCTACTGAATTAATTGGAAGTGTCGCCAACACTACTGAGTTAATTGGAAGTGTCGCCAACACTACTGAGTTAATTGGAAGTGTCGCCAATCTACTGAGTTAATAGGAAGTGTCGCCAACACTACTGAGTTAATAGGA
>JADKLZ010001913.1:26847560-26871537 GCA_021533235.1 Biomphalaria straminea
GAGTTAATAGGAAGTGTCGCAAATACTACTGAGTTAATAGGAAGTGTCGCAAACACTACTGAGTTAATAGGAAGTGTCGCAAATACTACTGAGTTAATAGGAAGTGTTGCAAACACTACTGAGTTATTAGGAAGTGTTGCCAATACTACTGAGTTATTAGGAAGTGTCGCCAACACTACTGAGTTAATAGAAAGTGTCGCCAACACTACTGAGTTATTAAGAAGTGTCGCCAATACTACTGAGTTAATAGGAAGTGTCGCCAACACTACTGAGTTAATAGGAAGTGTCGCCAACACTACTGAGTTAATAGGAAGTATCGCAAATACTACTGAGCTTTTAGGAAGTGTCGCCAATACTATTAAAATATCCTTTTATCGTATTTTCCTATTTTTTAAACTGGACGGACCAATGGGTAGACAGACCACAGACAATTAATAGTAACTACCACACTCGAGTGATTCTAGCAGGTACCAAGGGCTGCTGCACAAAGAAGACGTTCAATGTGGTGATTTCATGTTTTCAATAACTTTTTACGTTTTTGAAATCTAAAAGTAGCGCATGGACAGACAGACAGACAAATTCAAAACTATATCCGCTTTCGCATTACGGGGACAGCTAATAAGATGCGATGGTGAAAAATAAAAACAGAAAGGGGTGACTGTAGTTTAAGGTAAAATTGAAAAATTTTCATCAGTATTGTTTTTGTACAGTAGTTACGCTGAGGTTGTCAATTGTAATCAAACTGAATTTCCATTAGATTGGATCAATAAAAATTATATTATCTTATCTATCTTATCTTATGTGGCTTACAAACTCTCCTAAGGGACATGCTCGCTGTACGACCATCTTTACTTTAATCAGCCCTAACAATAAATACTGGTACAACAAAATAGAAAACACAAATCTGTGTGAGATGAGTGGACATATAGAGGTGCAGTTCTTTGAAAGAAAGTGGAGATGCACTTGACACACCCTTTCGAAAAGATACCAACAACAGAGCTAGACATGCCTTAGAATGAACCCCTCAGGGACCAAGACGCAGAGGACGACCAAAAAGAACGTGGCGACGCAGTATACTAGATAAATCCGAAATGGCAGGAAAAAGCTGGGAAGCCATTAAAAAAAAATAGCAAGAGACGTTGGAGAGTTGCGTGTTTTTTTTTTTTTTTACTTAGGCCCCTTGTTCCACGAGGAACGCAAATAAATGATGATGAAGAAGATTTGTTGAGACATAAAAAAAAAATATTTTTTTTAATCAATATTTAATAACAACGTAAATAAAATCATTATATTGCCTTCGAGTTGGGAACGGGTTTTTGTCCCAGACCTGCGAGGCATTGATATCTCTGGAAATTTATTTAAAAAATGTCAAATGGCTTACCAGATATATCCAGCTATCACGTTGTACTGAGTTCTCAAATATATAGTTGGACACCAGGGAGAGATGTGTCAGTTGGCCTTTTCTGGTTCGGGCAAGAGACAAAACGATGTCATCTGTCAAATGGTATATCGTGATAGAAAGTTTACTTAAATTTGTCAATGACTTCAACCCTGTGGAGAACCATTTCCAGGAAACAGGAATCCGATTTTTAAAGATGAAATAATCGGAAATGTTCAATGTTTCAAGAGTGTTTCTTGATTTCTGAAACACGGTATCCAAGAGCTCGCGGCCCTGTGCTTTCGGCCAGTGGGCGGCCGGCATCTCAAAGACCTTTAGATGACTGACCATGGTGAACATTTGCGTCAATGTTTTGCTAATTTTTTTGATGACTATCTTACTGGCGATGTCCAATTGAAGATCGAAAACGATAAATGAGGTCAGTGCAGGCGATCTTAAACCGGATACAAACAGGTTGAACTTGTCGGCCATTTCTTTGCAGTTATGGTCGATCGAGCAAGGGTGTCGGCAATCAACTGACAGCGTTCGAAAATGTGGCCCAAACTTTTGTGCACAAAAAAACATTTCGACTTTTTTCTTTTTCTTGACGTGGAGAGCGCAGTCAAAAATGAATGTTTGTCTAGTCCAAAGATTTGGACTGTTGTAAATAAGAGTCTGCCAGCTTGTACACACAGACATGGCAAGTAGAAGATCATCTCTGTGCAGGAAGCTAAATATATGTTCCAGTATTTCCAGTGGAAGACTTGTGAGAGACGCTTCTTTCCTTGTCTGCACATCAGTGACTTTCCTCTCCATGGTAGATAGTTGCGAAAATCTTCTTTTAAGTCCAATATTTGTATTCATCGTTTGTAAATAGTACGCAGTTGTAAAAGCTTTTTAGTTGGATGTAAGCAAGTCATCCATATTGTTTTCAACTCCGTGTTTTACATTCACTCTAGGAATAAAAACGTTCACAAGGTTTATTATTGAAATGTATTTAAGGTGCGCAAATTAAGTCTAGAAAGGTGCGTACGCAAAACCCTTGTTTTCCCCCCTAGAATGTCTGTTTCAAAGAACTATATATGTTCTATCCCTCCTCCCCCTCCCCCGTATTTGTAAATGAACTGTCCCTTTCTCAAAGACACATTTTTTACCGATGGCAGAGTTGGCTACAAGTACGCATCTTGCCTATTTGGACGCAAATGGACTCGAAAATACGAGAGTATGGGTTTATCATATATAAATACGCAGAAAGAAGCAAAAAAAAAAAAATAATTAAAAAAAAAAACAAGATTACAAAGAGAGTTTGTGTAATACACAAACTCAGAGGCGGCCCCCGTCGGAGTCGGATTCCTGTCAGATCCGCCTATTCGCAAGATGTTTTGGATGTTCCTTCTAAGTCCCTGGCTCAATTTCTGTATGCTCCCATCCTTAAACTATCGCAATATTTCTGAAAGAACAGTAAAGGTTAAATCATATTTTCAAAAGCCTTTAGTGTTTTTTTCTAACCGTGACGGACAGACCAACCAACAGACAAAACGCACAAAAATATGGTAGTTCCATTCTAATGGGGGTATTAAACAATTTTATTTTAAAAAATCTGATTTTTTAAAAAAATTAAGAAAGTAGTTTAGAATCATGTCATTTCCGGGCTTTACGCTAGTACACGAAAGCCGCTGCTAAAAAATCATTTTGAAAAATGTGTGTGATATCTACATGCCTAGCGTATTTCTTATAGTAACATTTCCTCCCTTACATTTACGTAATTATTTTAGAATTGGTGTTTTGTTATTAAAAAATCGCTTGCATAATTAATTTTATAAATTAAACTGTTTGCTTTTAGAAAACTAAAAGTAGCCGTTGCACCTAAACTTTTCAAGCCGCATTTAATGGTGAAATAATATTTTTCGTATCTCTTCTAGTTTTGGCGCTCTGAGTCTGACAGACGGACAGACGGACAGACAGACAGAAAGTCATTTTAAAAAATGTGCTTGATATCTACATGCCAAGAGCATTTTTTCTAGTAACATTTCCTCCCTTAGATTTACGTAATTGCTTCACAATTGGTGTTTTATTATTAAAAAATCGCTTGCAAAATAATTTTTATAAATTAAACGGTTTGCTTTTAGAAAACTAAAAGTAGCCGTTGCACCTAAACTTTTCAAGCTGCATTTAATGGTGAAAAAATATTTTTCGTATCTCTTCTAGTTTCGGCGCCCTGAGTGTGACAGACGGACAGACGGACAGACGGACAGACGGACAGACGGACAGACGGACATTTTGCACAAACCTAATAGCGGCTTTTTCCCCTTACGGGGGCCGCTAAAAAGAATCTAAAACAAGTAGTTCTTGCTAATCATAAATATAGATCAGTGCGTCAATGCCTGGAAATGGACTATTCCTATTAGATCTACCTCGAGCTAGATCTAGAATCGCTTTTATTGTATTTTTATTCGCGCGCGAAGATTTAAACGTTTAATAAAGATTATAAGAAACATTTACTAGGTCTAGATCTTACTACTATAGGCCTAAAGTTACGTTCCTTTCACTGATCTAGTCGAACCAGAGATATGTCAGGCAACTATAATAGAATGTAGCCTACATAGATGTAGATTTAGAATTGAGATCTATTATAATATAGTTATAAGTTATATATCTAAATTCTAGATGTAAATTTAATTCTAGTCTACATTCTAGATCTAGATATGACCAGGTGTGTAATAGACTTACATTAGGGACCCAAAACCGATTTTTCAAAATAGTCACGCAGCTTATTTTTTTTTTATAATTTATTTAAATAGAACTCGGTAATTCTAAGACCGAGGATACCAAATTTATGCCTATAGCTCAAATATAAACAAAGATACCAATTTTTAAAACCTCTTTTTTATATATAGGCCTATATATATATATATTTTTGTCCTTCCAAACCCGTGTTTTTGAAGAGAAAAGAGAAACTATAAAGCCCCCAGTGATGAAAGTTAGAAAAAACATTCATGTGCACACAGAGAACACGCTCATTGTTTTTTCCAACTTGTCAAAATATTATTTGAGTTTGTTTACATGTGCTGAATGTTACATTTTATCATTTTTGGCATGTTTCAAAAAGGGAGGTAAAAAACACAGAAAATGTGCATTTAAAAAAAACAAACTATAAAAATGTTTGTTTGTTTGTAAAATGTTTTACATGTTTCGGATGTTCCTTCAGAGTTGAAGATAGTTACTTCCTAGTCCAAACCTCCCGCAGGACAACTGGGGATGGGAGCGGGCAGGGTTTGAACCCGGGACCATCGATAAATTGAAGCGACAGTCCAGCGTGCAAACCGCTCGACCAGGCAGCCATCCAACTATAAATGCATGTAATATTTGTCAAAATGCGTGGAATTTATAAATCTACAAAAATAAATTGCTATTAATAATATTTTATTTAAATATTATGCTGTACATATACAATAATATGCAATGGTTTACTAAAACTCTAAAAAAAGCTAAACTTTAATGAGCTAACAATGTGACACCAGTTGTAGAGCAATAAGAACAAATTTCAGATCATGTATCGAAATACACCATAACCTTACATAATAGTATTAGATAACATATATTTATCTATAGAGACCTCTGTAAGTGTATTGCGAACCAATGATAGTAAAAAAAAAGACATACAGTCCATACATTTACTTAGATTACTAGACATAATCTACAAAGCCATTCAGCTGAATGCTATTCTATTATTTCGTATTGAATCTGTAAACTCTATAAGCTGATTTGATAAACTGAAATCAGAACTCAATTTGTGTGCAGAAAAAATTTTAAACAAGGCTTTTTTTATATATATATATCTGCAATGTAATGACCAGTAAATTCTTTTTAAAAAAAGCTCAACTATTCTAAACACATAATTTTTGACATATTCAATGTTAAACAAAGAATTCTACAAGAGAATATAGGATATAGAATGTAATTTGCCAGGCTACTGAACTGACTACGTTGGGCAGGTCACCTTGAAAGAATGCCAGATAACAGGGGAGCAAAGATCATTTACCGACAAAAACCAAAAGGCAGGCGACCCAAAGGCAGACCCCAAATATGCTTTGGATTGATGATGTGGAAGCAGATCTGCAACAGCTTGGGTTAGTAGAGATCCGAATAGAAGAATGTGTGCAAGCAGGCCAGAGCCTTTAAAGGGCTGTAGCGCCACTGGGATGGATGGATGGACTGAATTTCACCATAAAAACACATATATTTGTCATTATTTTCACTATCTTTATGCAGCAAATGTACACTGATAAGGTTGCATGAACTAGAAATATAGTATGAAACTTGATTTTTTTTTCTACCATTCACAAATTCATAACTTAACTTAACTCCTTCAAAGTATATTTTAAATTTAAATAAATTTAATATAAAAATATTAATACATCCCAATGCTAATGTGCTGTTATTACAACCTCAGCCATCAAGCTGTGAGAAGTTTGCCTATCAGAAAAAGAGAAACATTAGTATTTATAATACTTGCATCAGAGCAAGTATCTCAATGACATGTTGATAAATATAGAAAGATTTATTTTAGTTAGCTACTTTCCATATGTTCTTCTCAATTTAAGATTTCATTATTATTTTAACTTTCAACACATCCAGCTAAGTCTCTTTTTTCCTTCAACATGATCAACCTTATAGACTTTTATGTAGCCTAAATCTCTTAGATGTCAAAGTTTCAAAACTTTTTTTTCTTAAAAAAAATATTAAATGTTTTTTAAAATTGTTTATGCAGCTATAAGTACTTTTTGAAAAATAATATGATAATTAGGTCCTAAGTTTATCATTGTTGTATTTATTATTGGAAAATACTGTCTCGTAAAGCATCAATAATTAGTATAAATAGTTAAATGTCTTAAAAATATGAAGTTCATATGAAAGCATTGTAATCCATTTTTAATTTAATAAGAATTAAAATGAATTAATATTATCAGATCTTTGGTGGTTTTTTTTTTATATTTAGTTAATTGAAGACTACTAAAGAGGCTTAGAGCAATATTGAGAATTTTTAACTGAGATCAGTAGTCTAAATATAATACCAATTGACTTAGGGTTACTTCATTAATAATAAAAGAAGATCTTTTAATGCAACTATAGACTATAAAACATACACACATAGATCCAGATTTAGATATCTTTCTAGATATCAAAAATTCTTTTAGTGGACCTGTCTGAGCTATGAAATTAAAATAAAATAATAATAATAATAAAGCCAAAGGGTTTTATTCATGAACTAATTACTTCATATGTCCCCCAGAGAGCCCTACGCTCAATGGACTCAACGCTTTTAGTGGTGCCACGTTTTTCCCTCAAAAGCTACGGTCAGCGGGCTTCTTCAGTTCACGGACCAAAGGTTTGGAACTCACTCCCCATTGATCTAAGACAGACAACTTGCTACACCACTTTTAAGAAGAACATTAAGACTTATTTGTTTAGAACTTTTTTAGATTAGTTTGTCATTTTACATGTTTGTGTTTGTAATGTTTTTACAGCGCCTTGAGCCTACATTTTGTTTGTTAACAGCGCTTTATAAATAAAATTATTATTATTATTATTATAATGGAAATTATTATTTTTTTAAATGTAGTTTGTTACTAATCAGAGTCTATATCTATTAGTTTAGATCTAGGAAAACAATGTGAAGACAATATAAAAGAATGGTCTGACCTGTCATTAAAAGAGATTCTAGGGAAAAGGATGTAGAGTATTGTAGAGGAGTGGACAAGGCGTACAGTCATATAAATCATGTGCGGTGCCCCAATGGTTCGTCAGACTATAAGGGATAGTTCAAAGTGAAGTAGTGTATGATGAGCTAAAAAATCATCGAAAAGATATTTGAAATCTAAAAATGACATCTAGATCTATATAGACTTAGATCTTGATATATATGCATTACAATGTAGATCTAAATAGCCTGCCCTATAGTATAAGGTATTATGCCAAAGCCTTAAATTATAGAGATGGCTTCAATTTAAAGAAGCTATTTATCTTTTGGTATTAAGTTTTAAACAATAGGGCCTAACGTGAAGGACCTTCCTTCCAGATGTCTAGACCAAGATTAGATCTAGACTCTAGACCAAGATCTAGATCTAGGACTAGTTCTATACTATAGTCTCTATGGCTGCCTGGTCGAGCGGTTTGCACGCTGGACTGTCGTATCAATTTACCTATGGTCCCGGGTTCAAATCCTGCCCGCTCCCATCCCCCGTCGTCCTGCGGGAGGTTTGGACTAGGAAATAACTATCTTCAACTCTGAAGGAATTTCCAAAATATGTAAAACATTTTACAAAACAAACATTTTATGCCTAAAGTCTATATAATATAAGAATAAAATATGGATAAGTCAAAACTCTTGGCAGTCTAGGGTCTAGGTCTAACTCTAATGAACCTCATTCACCAATCGTAAACTAACAACATTTATGATTTAGCCACGTGATTCACTATATCTTCTATACAAATTATTTCATCCATTGTGGCTGTCACGTGATACATATTTTTCATTGTTTTATCAATATTAATAGGCCTATTATGACGTGGCTAAATGTGTTTATTTACGGTTAGTGAATGAGGTCCATTCGAACCCTAGATATACTATACAATGATAATAGATCTATTATCTAGGTAGGTCTAGAAGAAGACGTTAGAACTCGAAATATATAGGTCTAGATCTATAGTAGATTCTTATATTTGGCACACCAACTTAAAATTTGGGAACTAGGTCAATTTTTTATTTTATTTTTTTTATTTCATCAAGGTTTAACTTACAAAAAAACTGAAAGCAGATTCTTATTCTGCAACTAAAGGACTATAAAAATAGCAGTGTTTCTTTGAATTACCACTCATACTACTCATAGTCAAGATTGTATTTTAAAATACAGTAGGTAACTTCATGCTCCTATACTGCACGCAGTTTTTGTATTGTCTCCTTTAGCGCACTGTGAACACAGTCAATAAACAACACTATGTAATTGCTAATAAATTATATCTAATAAATATTTCTTCATCCCTTATATGGCATCATGGGTAGGAGAATTGCCCAGGGAGGTTAAAACAATAACTTTCATACATGGTTTCCCAGAATCTCAAAAACTGCCCTCTGCTTTGGAAAAGTGGAACAAAAATAAAGGAACTTATCTAAAATTGGACATTTGCAGTCCCGATATAGGCGATACGTCGTTTTTAGCTCCAAACATAATAACAAATGAGTTATTACTTATAAACAAAAAAAGCGACTTGTTTACTGAAGGAGAATCGGGTGAGCTGTATGCCATATAGAGTCTACTATCATATATATATAGCCTACTATAGGTAGGCCTATACTAATACTATAGAATATGATATATTTATTTATAATAATAAGAACTACTAGTACTAGTGTACTACTAGTAGTACTCTACTACTAGTACTAGTTAGTAGTAAGTAGTAGTGAGTAGTAGTACTACTAGTACTACTAATACTATAAATCTAATTAAAGACTTTATCTTTATATAATGATGTCAATAGATTTAATTTAGTCTTATATTTTATTTATTTTGTACTAGCTTTAATTTTACCCTGCTTTGCTCGTGTTTTTAGATCTATAATTATTAGTAAAGATAAAATCTATTGAGCTCGCTGAGTTACGTTGTTGTTTTTTTTAATTATTGAATACACTCACGTCTGAAACTGAAAAGTTATCTTTAGAAATAAAAGAGTTCCAGCCTCCAAATGAGAAGTAGTTTGTTAGATTTAGATCTAGATATCTAGGTCCATCAATGAAATGAAAGCTTAAATTGCCTTAATATTTTAGATCTAGATCTAATTAAAAAATTTTTTTTGTTAATTAAAAGTATAGTCATGTATAGATCTATTAGATAGTATGTTATATTGAACTCTCATTGATTTAAATAAAAAAAATAACGCATAATAGAGCTTAATTATTCAATTTATTGTTCAAAGGTCAACATCTGTTTTTACTTTTGTGTAGCTCGACTGTAAGTTTATGACCCTCACGGTACGCGTCGCCTTGGTGACAAAAAAAAAAACGATAAAATATATTTTATAATTTAATGAAGCAAACGGCGCGAATGTAACTGTTAATAGGCCTATAACATTTATAGTTTAATTTTATGTAGATCTAGATCTCAAATCCTTTATGGTGACCTTAAATTTATGATGCGAGACGATGAATGAGAAATGTTGTCAACACGATAAATGTTTATGTGTATTCATTACCATATGGTGAGACTATGTCATATGATGGCTTGAAGGCTCGTGTCCAAGAAAGTGGAGAACCATATTATCAGAGCCCTCCGACAAATGCATATGGTAGATATGGGAAGCGTGGTCGAGAGGCTAAGTGCGGCTTGAGCTTGGCTTGCTTGGCTACCTAGAAGGGTCTCGAGGCTCGACACCCGACTCGGGCAGAGTTGTGTTTACTGAGCGCCCAAAAGGCAGCACATGAAACCAATTCCTAGATACCCCCTCCCCCCACCGGTCCACAAATGAGATTGGACCAAAGCGCTCTGAGCATGCTATAAGCATGAAAGTAGCGCTATATAAAATGCTATAATAATAATAATATGGTAGGGTGAAAAACGCCTAAAACTAAAAAAAAAATGTTACGCAATTTTTGTTAAAATGTGCGATTTTTGCTTCGGTTTTGGGTTCCTACTTAGATTTAGACTATTGGTTAGATGTAGCAAATGTAGGCTGTAGGGTTAGATTCCACTCTAGTAAAAGAGGTACCTCAAAAACTCAAGGATCTAGATATCTGTAACTAGATTTAAATTTAAAACTAAATCTACCCAAAAAGAAGCGATTTCGTAACAATTATGGAATCTAAAATATGCACATTAAAAAACAATCAACGGTTAATGAAGCTGCTTACACATCTAGATCTATTCTAGATTTGGATTTCATTTTTTTTTTAAATAACGTAGGAAGGGCAGAGGTTCTCATAGAAGAAACATTGTCTGCGCTTAATCTCTCTATTAGCCTGATAAAGGGAATCAAACTGATGTTCCATAACTTGCAGAATGTATCTTCTGTGGTAGCTACTGTTATAGTCACTGGCGACTAGCTTGGTTCCATTACTTTTGAAGGCCTAAGTTCAATAGCAACGCTTTTTTTTTAATATTAGAAACAAGTTCAATGACTAATTAGGATTATCTGCCTGAAAAACAAATATTTAAAATGTTTGTTATTAGTGATTGTAGCTGCCATAGCTTTTAAAGCTAACTCTGCAAAAAGGTCTGGAAGAAGAAAATCTGAGTGATATAAAATATTTCCAGTGGCTGGATACCTTGCAAATAATTGCCTATAAACAAAATTACTTTTATAAAACTAGATGTCACTGATCCAACTAAATGTTCTGTTGCCGCTATTATGGAATGTGAAGTACACAAGAGGCATTATGATCACAAGAGAGAATAAAACAAGAAGGTTATCATTCTAACATATTCTAGAAAAGTCTAAGACAAAGACTAAAAGTGTAAATATTTTGACAAATGTACAAAATCATGAAAATGTCTTATATAACTTAATGCTGTGTTTACTTTAGGATAGCTGCCTTTCATGTATTTTATGTGCTTGAATGATTTATGTTAGTCTTTCATGGGTAGGCCTATATTACTTTCTTGATATTAAGGAAAATACGCATTTGACCATGAAAATACGCATATCCAGGTCAGGGAATACGCATTTCCATTTCGGCATGTAGGCATCTCTGACGATGGATTTTCTTATGGTACCACTGCAAGTTATTAATAATACATTTTTTATTAGCTTGACCAAAAAAAAAATGTTGCTAGTATTCACCGTAACAGCCAGCATTACAAATGATATCCCTTTTTTTTTTTTGGCAAACTCAAAACAGGAAGTCTTTTTAATCAACCATACCATTTCAGGCCCATAGACATAAATAAGTATAGACTGGCCAATAAGATATTTTTATGAAGGGAACATTTGTGATTTGCAAATTAGTGTACTATGGTAGTATACAGCATGAGCAGTATAAAAGTTAAGTATTCATATCTATTTCAGCCATAACCTATATAAGTATTGCAATATTTTCACTATTGTGTTTTTTTTTTATCTCTTAGCGTGACTGTAATGTCAATTAATCATAATGTTTATTTTTTGTTCTGAAACTGTTTTTTTTTTTATTTTAGCTTATTTGAACATTCTGCTGAAAAAATCCCTAGTTTCACTAATTTAAAGTTAAGGACTGAATCCTTTATTTCTTTTTTCCAGTGTATATTTATTTATGCTATCTATGCCATTTTGTGAATGAAAATAGTGCGGATTTGGATACACCATTTTTCTTTCACACCATGCTGTGTAAATAAGGAGGAAGTGTAGTTTTGTTTAATCTTTAAGACTAAAGATCGTGCAAATTGACAGATTTCGGAAATCCGAATACAATGGATATACATTTTTTCAAGTTACATAAATTTACTTCCTGTTTCCAGTCTATATTTATTTATGTCTATGTTCAGGCCGCCTTTTTTTTTTTACAAAACTTATTGAACTCTATAACACATTTTGTAAATTCCCCCCCTACCCCGCCCCTAGCATTAGAATTCTTGGATCAAGTTGAAGCTTTTCAGAATTATTCATTGCCCTTAACAATACACTGATCCTTCTAAGAAACAATCAATTATTTTATCCATGACACGTATTTAATTAACTTAATTTTGAATAGAGACAATACAAACTTAGGGGAGATACGTCTTGTGTAAGTCTTACGTCCTACGCCGTAGCGTAATAATGTGAAATTAAAAATAGATGACTTTAAACCTATTTTTAAAAGAACTTGTTGGTAACGTGTCGGCTAACTAACAAAGAAGGCTTCAGCCCTTGAGTTTGATCTCTAGTCGAGCAACTTTCACAAGTATTACCCAAGTTTAGAGGCGCGATGGCTGGGTGGTAAAGCGCTTGGCTTCCGAACCTTGGTCCCGAGTTCGAATCCTGGTAAAGACTAAGTTTTTTACTCACCTCTAGGTCTACCCAGCTCTATTGGGCACCCGACATTAGTTGGGGAAAAGTAAAGGCAGTTGGTCGTTGAGCTGGCCATGTGACAACATCGTTAACCGTGGGCCGCAGAAACAGATGTCCTTTTCATCATCTGCACTAAGGATCGCAAGGTCGGAACGGACAACAATTTTCTCATATGAATATCATGGCCATATATTAGTTATTCCTCATATGAAGTCATATGTGGATTTGTGTGTGTGTAGGCCTAAGTTCAATTATTACTTTATGTATTAATTAAGGTAGATGCGACTCAACAAATTGTTTTACTCCCGTTGCTAGTTATGTTGTGAATAATTTTTTTTTTTTTCATTTCAAAGTTGAAAATATAAAAAATCTTTGGCCTACCAACATTTTGCTTCTCAAATCAAGGCGGGTAACTCTTTTGAAGGCTGCAATATTCTTATTATCCTTGTTGCCCCCCTTAGTTTACAGTGAAAGCAGGTTTTCAGTACCGGCATATGATTTTTAAAATAGCAAAAACCCTCATCTCATGATTTCATCTATATTGCCTGGATAGCTGCCTTGTCGTACTGTTTACGCAATAGACTGTCGTTTTTATTATCGATGGTCCAGGGCTCAAACCCTGCCCGCTCCCATCCACGTCGTCCTGCGGGAGGTTTGGACTAGGAAGTAAACATCTTCAATTCAGAAGGAAAATCCGAAACATGTCAAACAAATATATTCTGCCCCTTGACATTCGTTGTAGGGATGCGGTGAAAAGTTGTGTCCACTTTCCCCGGCCATCAGCTGTTCTTTGCATATTGGTCTCAAAAAAAGATCAAGTGCTGCATATATATTTAAATAAATAACTGTAGACCAGAAACTATCTGAAGGAATTAATCGAGACCATTTTTATTACAACACATCATTTTATTTGCGTTTACAAAACAGCAACATTAAACAACGACACACAGTGTCCCAGTTATTAAGATACATTTTTTTCTACTATTTAATGAATAATCGATGGATTCAATTAACAAACAATTAATTAGCATTTAAGCATAGTATCCATTGGGTTATATGAAATGTGAGAGAGTATGTTCCCTTTGTGTGAATGAAGAAAACATGAAACTGAAATTTAGTATTATGAATTATATAATATGATTGGTAGCGTCTATTTCAATTATTGACAATGATTACGACGCAATAAGTATTTTAAATAATTGTCTCTAAATGTTTTAAAATAATTAAATCTTAAAAAGAAAATTACTTTTATAAACTGATCTCTTCCTAAAGATTTCAGACATATAAATAACCAATATAATCATCAGTATAAAAAGGGAGTTTACCACGAGATATAGATGACGCCTTTAGTTATCGACTCTTTGGAGTTTAAGGCTTTTTATGTTCTTGAGTTCTGAAGTTTAATATAGTAACATTAAAATATAGAAGTCTATTTATATTTTATTTATCGGATGATGAACAGATATAGTATTAATAAGTAAAAAATATACTGCATATATCTCTTAACTGAGGGCTTTATTAAGACTAAATCCGGCTCTGATCCGGCTTATCAAATTTCAATCTCAAGACCTTTTGCCTTCTACCACGTTTATTACTACACACTGAAGAAAGACATTGGTTTAAAATATAGATGGCTTAATGGCCTTATATAATGTAAAATAAATACACTTTTATTTACAAAGTTATATTAAAATGTTCATTGTTTTAAAGCCATTTAGGCTTCTCTAAACATATCTTTATATAGTCGATGTCAGAATTGTATAAATGAGATCATGCGTCAGTCTATTGTTCAGACGCTTCGTTATGGCCAGACGGCTGGTCAATGTGGTCTTCAAGTTCAGAGGCTTTCTCCTCAACGAGACTATTGGTGTTGATTTCTGTGTTCCGTAGATTTATGTCAGTGAGAGGTGGCTGACGTCTCTTTGCGACTATCTTGTTGATTGTCTTGACTGTATCCTCCGTGTAAAAGGATACTAAAGTCTGGACAAAATGAAACGGAAATATTTTTAAACGATTTTTGAACAAGAAAAACATTAAAAATAGGCTAAATATAACAAGATTACAAAGAGAGTTTGTGTGATACACAAACTCAGAGGCGGCCCCCGAAGGAGTCGGATCCCTATCAGATCCGCTTTGATCTCTCAACGGGGGCAGCCTCTGAGTTTGTGTATCAAACAAACTCTCTTTGTCGCTGCTAAAAGATCATTAAAAAAATTATATCAAAGAAAAACGACAGAAATATACATCTTCCGTGCTTTGATCTCTCAACGGGGGCCGCCTCTGAGCTTGTGTATCACACAAACTCTCTTTGTCGCTGCTAAAAGTTCATTTAAAAAAAGTATATCAAAGATAAACGACAGAAATATACATCTTTCGTGCTTTGATCTCTCAACGGGGGCCGCCTCTGAGTTTGTGTATCACACAAACTCTCTTTGTCGCTGCTAAAAGTTCATTTTAAACAAAATTATATCAAAGATAAACGACAGAAATATACATCTTCCGTGCTTTGATCTCTCAACAGGGGCCGCCTCTGCAAACTCTCTTTGTCGCTGCTAAAAGTTGTAAGTTTTGAACAAATTAAAACGTGAAATATGGTTGCTATATATTAGATTTTTAATTGTCTTAAATTAGGTTTCATTTATATTGCATACTAATTAGGTTTTTTCTCTTTAAATACTGCTTGCATAAAATATTTTTAAAAATTAGATTTTGAGCTTTTAGAAAAAAAAAAAAGTAGCCGTTGCATCAGAACTTTGAATGATCTATATTATCGTGATGTCAGATTTTCATTATCTCTTCTACTTTCTGAGCACTAAACGGGACGGACGGACAGACAGACAGACAGACGGACGGACAGACAGACAGACAGACAGACAGACAGACAGACGGACAGACAGGCCACACAAAACTAATAGCGTCTTTTCCCCTTTCGGGGGCCGCTAAAAAAAGAGAAATTGCATTGGTGTAGCCAGGAGGGGGTTTAGGGTTCCTTCCTCCCCGCCCACCGAAATACCCCCCCCCCATCCCCGCAGGGAGATCGGAATTTAGTGACTGATTTTTGCTTTGATTCTGTTTATTTTAGGTGATATTTTAATACTAAATCGTCACTTGCCCCGGCGCAGCTAAGCGGGTATAGAGTTAAAAACCTCAACCTAGGGGTTTTGCAGAAAAATCCACCTCTTCTATAAAACAAAAGCAAAAGGAAAAAGACAGCAAAAGACGACCCCCAAATTCTAAGAGCATAGCTAAGAAAAATTTTGGTTTTAACCCCCTCCGGAAATTTACGATTAAACCCTCTCTTCAATATAATACTTTCCATACATCAGTTATCAGATTGTATGAGCGTAGCCAAAAGGTTTTTGAGTTTAAACCCTCTTGGAGTTGGATTTAAAGCTAAAAAATATATCTTCAATATAAAATAAAGCATATTACACAACATACTATGAGTGTAGCCGAAGGAGGTTTTGAGTTTAAAGAGACTGTTTTATTGATCCTTACGGAAATATGTTGTTGTTGTTGTTGTTGTTGTTGTTCTTCGTTCTCATTGTTATGTTGGATGGTTCAGATCACTACACCAATATATGAGATGAACTGCGCAGTGGTTTCCAAATCAGGGAGCTCTCCAAATAGTTTTCTTTCTATTGCGGTGTTTTGGGGCCAGTGTCTTATACGGGCCTCTTGGTAAAGAGCGCAGTGTTGGAGGACATGGTCGGCATTCTCTGGTGACACTCCACATGGGCAGATTTCACTGGTTCCAATTTTGAGCTTCCGGTACATGTGTTGTCGCATTCTATTATGTCCAGTCCTGAGTCGAAAGATTAGACGTTGATCTTGTCAGAATAGCTTATATTAAGCATCATCTTTCTTGTAGTATGGATGAGAGCTCGTTCAATTCTCAATTATTTTATTTACAATTAATTTCTTCATTTCTTCTGGATAGAGTGCAGAGTTTATTTGTGAGCTAGTTCTCCCACTCTATGTAATAATTTCTACTAAGCAAGCTGAAGAAGGAAAAAAGTAACTACAAATAGGAAAGACAGAACACATGTAATAATCAAATTATTGCATCAGAAGCGGAGTGCGCAAAACGTGCTCCAGTGGCGAGGTTCTTTACTGGCGCCTTAGAGCCTCCCAATTCCAATGAAGATCAATTGATACATGCTTCTTACAATACAGTAATTGCATTCATGGAACCTTCATGGACGATGATCCCTAAAACAGCTCAAACAATTTTCCTAAAAATTTAACAGTCGATGTTTATATCGCTGAGAAAAGAAGAATCATTTTTTTTACTCCCCCACACATACACTCTCACACACACACACACAAACACACACACATACACACACACACAATGTGACCTAATATTTTAATACGGACAGTTCATGTAATGTTGGTTATGATCCCAGGCCTGACACTCTACACACACACATTTGACACCAGTCATAAGACATTTTGTTCGCAAAGTACTTTTCTTGAAGGAATAAATACTCTTGTACTATATTGAGCCTGATGTATTAGTTCCCCTTTCAGACCTAGTGGTCTATAGGGCAGATGATGTAAAGGTCATCTGATTCTGTGGCCCACGGTTAACGAGGGTGTCTTGTGGCCAGCACAACGACCAACCGCATTTACTTTTCCCAACTAATGTCAGGTAGCCATTAGAGCTGCGTGGACTCAAGGGCGCCCGAAAATCCCGAAATAAAAATCCCAGCCTTCACCAGGATTTGAACCCGTGACCTCCAGTACGGAAGCCAAGCGCTTTACCGCTCAGCCACCGCGTCCTCTCTGATGTATTATAGAAACTAAATAAAATTTTAAGAGCTTTCGTTGTTTAATAAGATTGATATAAGAAACTAGTAATACTAAAGAGTAAGAAAGTAAAGTGTCCCTTTCAGACCTTGCGATCTATGGGGCAGATGATGTTAAGGTCATCTGTTTCTGTGGCCCACGGTTAAAGCAGGGTGTTATGTGGCCAGCACATCGAACAAACGCCTTTACTTTTCCCCAACTAAAGTCAGGTACCCATTAGAGTTGGATGGACTCAGGGGCGCCCTAAAAATCCCGAAATTCAAAATCCCAGTCTTCACCGGGATTCGAACCCAGGACCTCAGGTTCTGAAGCCAAGTGCTTAACCATTTGACCACCACACCCCCCTAGTAACATTTTTCCCTATTGGGTATAAACGCTGATATTTGAAGAAGAAGGATATGAGGATTGGTTGTTAGTGATCTATCAGCTGGTTCAGTTCGTGAGTATTGAAGTGTTCTTGGGATTTCCTCCTTACAACATGTCCCCTGACACTAAGGCATCCTAACTATTGTTTATAAAGATTTACATAAAAACTAAGAAACAAGAACAATAACCAGTCCTGTTGTGTTCAGTTTTCAAGAATGTTGTTTATTAGTTATATTACGCCGCCATTATTAGAAACAAACTGACATATTGAACGTGACGTCACTCCCCTTTCGCCCAACCTCTCATCCATCTTTAACCATCTATAACCTACTTGTCACAACGCCGCCGTTATTAGAAACAAACCGCCATATTGAACGTGACGTCACTCCCCTTTCGACCAACCTCTCATCCATCTTTACATGGACAAGATTTATCAAACCGCCTCATTTCTTTCTGAGAGCTGTCTGGAGCAAACACGCTTGTCTGAGCAAACTGACATAACTCTTGTTATATAGAAAAAAATAAAGTTCCCCTTCAGACATTGCAATCTATAGGGCAGATGCTTTATGTACCCATTAGAGTTGGGTGGATTCAAGGGCGCCCTAAAAATGCCGAAATTCCAATTCCCTAGTCTTCAAGGAGATTGGAACCCAGGTTCTAGGAAGCCAAGTGCTCAAACCCTCAGTCACTGCGCCCCCTACCACTAACTTTAAGAAGAATACGATTAAAATAAGTATTGATCTTATTTTCTTAAATATTGATGATATAAAAAATTAGTAAAACTAAAGCATTAATTTACGAGTACTGTCACAGTCACTAGACATGAAAGGGGTGGGGAAGAAATGTTGAAAAAAAAAAGGATAATATCCATGTATGACAAATAAAGAATACGTCATAAAGTATTTTAAACAATAAAGTTACCCACCGACACTTCTGAGGGAATATAGGAAAGATGTTAAAAAATTTTCCCTTTAAGGAATTGTGGTCTAGAGGCAGGGCCGGTCTTGGGCCTCTGCAACCTATGCGGTCGCAGTGGGCCCCGCGCTTTCATAGGCCCCGCTCTAATTCAATGTGTAATTTATACATTGCAAAATATATACCAAAAATTCCTGAAAATCTCGTGAATTTATTAAAATCTCCTGAATTTATTAAAATCTCATGAAACTCTTTAAATTCTCCAGAAAAATATACAAAATTGTCATTTGTGGGTGTCATTTATTGCGGAAAACGCCAATCCTAAGCGCGAATAAAGAAAAAAAAAGGCACTGTCACGTAGTAAAATGTAATAATCGGGCGAGTTTTTACCTTAATCGGTAGTTTGAATACTTTATTTACCTTTATAGTCACAGGGTTATAAATATGCCATTGGTTACAAGCTTCGTAAAGTACAGATCGCAATATTTAACCTAAAAAAAAAGTAAAGTTCCTCTTTTAGACCTTGTGGTCTAGGGCAGATGATGTAAAGGTCATCTGACTCTGATTCTACGGTTAACGGGGTTGTCAGCCAGCACAAGAACAAACCGCCTTTACTTTTCCCTAACTAATGTCAGGTACCCATTAGAGCTGGAGCGCCCAAAGATTCCGAAATTAAAAATCCCATATATACTATTTGATCCCCGGACCCCGGTTCGGAAGTCAAGCTCTTTACCGCTTGGCCACCGCGCCTCCAATATTGAACTTAGTTAAATATTTGAGTTCTCATACACAATTTTAATTTTTAATTATTATCCTTATTCCACTATAAACTAGGCCCCGAATAATCAGTTTCGCATAGGGCCCCGCACTTGCTAAGACCGGCCCTGTCTAGAGGGCTGATGATGTAAAGGTCATCTGTTTCTGTGGCCTACGATTCACGAGGTTGTCATGTGGCCAGCACAACGACCAACCGTCTATACTTTTCTCCAACTAATGTCAGGTATCCTTTAGAGCTGTTCTTTTTTTTTTACTACTTTGTTTGAAAGAATCAGAATGCAGAATTCCACACAAAGCCAGTGAGAAGCGTGGTCGAGAGGCTAAGTGCGGCTTGAGCTTGGCTTGCTTGGCTACCTAGAAGGGGGCTCGAGGTTCGACAGCCGACTCGGGCAGAGTTGTGTTTACTGAGAGCCCAAAGGCAGCACGGAAAACCAACTCCTAGATACCCCCTCCCCCCCTACTGGTCCACAAATGAGATTGGACCAAAGCGCTCTGAGTATGCTGTAAGCATGAAAGTAGCGCTTTATAAAAGCTATAATAATAATAATAAAAACTAATTCTCCAACGCAAATGCAGTGAACACCAAATGGGACAAGGCCCCAGACGTTGCCAGTGACAGATCTTTGTGGCGACAGTTTGCCGCCAAATGCGCCGAACGGTACGGAATGATCTACATCTTTAAAAAAAATGCAGATCTAATAGATATTAATAATAATAAAATTAAAAAAAAACGAATTTTACCTCCACAAGAGCCAGATGTGGACAATCTCTAACTAACTTGAGAAAAGACTTATCAAAGGTTTCCTCCTTCTGATTTTTCAAGACCAGTGTAAAGCTCTTGAGCCATGCCCTAAGACACAAAGAGATATATTCGAATATTGATTTCATGTTTGTACCAATATGTATTAGCCCGATTTTCAAACTCTGTCGCCGACAATCTATCACAGCTGTTCAAGACGTTTTGGCTACTTTTTCTATAGAGCTTCTCTTTATTATGATACCACATACTGAAGATCGTCATTATGGAATGTGTGTGTGTCTTTGCTGTGGCGTCACTATGGGGGTGGGGCTGCACAGGGGGACACTCAAATGAAAAAAAAATATTGCACTTTTTAATAAAATAAATACCCAAACATGTTTATATATGGGGCGCGGTGGTTAAGAGGTAGGGCTATTGGCTTACGAACCTTGGGTCTTGGTTCCGAATCTCGGTGAAGAATGGGATTTTGAATTTCTAAATTTTTATGGCTCATGAGTTACACCCTGCTCTAATGGGTACCTGACTTTAGTTGGGGAAAGTAAAAGTGGTAGGACGTTGTGCTGGCCACCTGACACTGTGCTCGTTAACCGTAAGTCATGGAGAGAGATGACCTTACAGTCATCTACCGCATGGATCTGTAAGTCTGAAAGGGAAAACTGACTTCTTCTGTCTGTTGAAATAACATAAAATAGGGATTTATATACATTTTAATTGTGTAAGTATTTTGGTACAACTGTCCATAACAGTAAGGGAGAGAATAAGTGTTTTTCTAAGAACACCAATAATCGATTTTATTTGCATTGTAGATAATGAATTATATCATATCATATTGCTATAAACCTGGTGGTGGCACAGATGTGGGTAGTGGTATGTGTACTCAGCCGACACAAATCGCCCCAGGCCAGAGGAGCGGTCAAGCGTGACGAAATACTACGGTCAGCCGCGACGCGTCTCAACAAGAAGGTTCGGGAAAGATCGACGGCATGAACAGAGCTCAGGAGCCGCACGAGAATTGTAGTCACCTGACCACCAAGAAACGTTGAGCGGCGTTCTGTCCGGTTCGAGAAGGCTAGCAGGGACCCTATCTCAAGAGCAAAGGTGTTGCAGTCAGGACGGTGTTCAGAAAGGGATTCACGACATAAGGTTCAGAGCACGGTCGACTACAGTTCAGCTGTGTGGTTCTGTACGGAGCATTACGACGGTTCAGTTTCAAGTACAGTTGAGACGGCTGGCGTCATGATCTTGATCTATGATCGAGTCCGACGCATCAAGCCCAAAAGCGTGAAGTCAATCCTGAACTGTTTAGACCAGTGCAAGAGTTGATACGGCGATACGGTGTTAACGGAGAGCTATTTGTACAGTCTTATGTTACGTGCTGCCAATTGTACACTATTGGCTGTTCTTTATTAACATTAAACTATTACGTTACTTTGGAGCTCGGAGTTGTCAAGTTCTTTCAGTCGGTGGTGTATGGTTCAGTTTGCAGAGAGCCTTGATAGCGAAATTCGTAACAATATCATCAATATTTAAAAAAAACAAAACTATCAGTTCAAAAATACTGACCTATGCTAGTGAAAATGTTTTATAAAAACACCAAGGTTAATACCCTTTTATTTCATGTGTTCCCGGGAGTAAATGTTGCTTTCACATAAGAAAATTTACAAAAAAAAAAAAAAAAGCAGATTACAAAGAGAGTTTGCGTGATACACAAACTCAGAGGCGGCCCCCGTTGCAGTCGGATCCCTGTCAGATCCGCCTATTAGCAAGATGTTTCGGATGTTCCTTCTAAGTTGAAATTAATTAACTTCTCGCTGGACGACGGAGGATGGCGAGCAGGGTATAAACCTGCCTTATCTTGATGTTTGCGCACTAGACTGTAGTTCGGATTTATCGTTGGTCCCTAGCTCCATTCCTGTATGCTCCCATCCTTAAACTATCGCAATATTTCTGAAAGAATAGTAAAGGTTAAATCATATTTTCAAAAGCCTTTAGTGTTTTTTTTCTAACCGTGACGGACAGACCAACCAACAGACAAAACGCACAAAAATATGCTACTTTCATTCTAATGGGGGCATTAAACAATTTTATTTTAAAAAATCTGATTTTTAAAAAAATTTAAGAAATTAGTTTAGAATCATGTCATTTCCGGTCTCTACGCTAGTACACGAAAGTCGCTGCTAAAAGTTCATTTTACAAATTGTGCGTGATATCTACATTGGGAGGGCATTTCTTATAGTAACATTTCCTCCCTTACATTTACGTAATTGTTTTAGAATTTGTGTTTTGTTATTAAAAAGTCGCTTGCATAATTAATTTTATAAATTAAACGGTTTGCTTTTAGAAAACTAAAAGTAGCCTTTGCACCTAAACTTTTCAAGCCGAATCTAATGGTGAAATAACATTTTTTGTATCTCTTCTAGTTTTGGCGCTCTGAGTCTGACAGACGGACAGACGGACAATTTGCACAAACCTAATAGCGGCTTTTCCCCTTAAGGGGCGCTAAAAAAGGACAAAGAAGTTGTAAGTTTAGCTAGAGACGCATACTATAACGGCTCCTAATAAATAAGTGTGAAGCAAAGCTTTTAGCTTTAATTACATTTAGCTTTAGAATTGCAAGTTATATTCAGCTATGAACTTTGACTTTCAAATCTAAAAATCTACTATTTCTATTAGTAATGGTGTTACCCTAATGCGTTTTGACTATTATCCTTCTGAATTATTTGCTATTCATGAGCCTCGAATTTTCTCTAGAAAGGGTTAATGGGTTGGGCCTTTTCAACTTGTAATTTTGATGAAGCCTCTAATGGAGACATTGAACAGTCACGAAGTAGTGATAACTCCTACTTGACTTACAATGAATGAATTCCACCTACCCATAATGAGTTCTTGCGTGTTTCAACACGGTTTCCATACCGGCCCAAGCACACCAATAAAAGTTATGAGGTAATATAATCTTCAGTTTGGTAACAGGTAGTATACCTATCGAGTCAAACAAGGCTGGGAGTAAATGTTGAGGTATGGAAACATTACCGCATATCTTGAATGTCACTTTCATACTGGGGCATGCTTCCAACTATAGAAGGTATAAAAAAATAAACATATAGTTAAAGTTAATCTGTTAGTAGATATGAGAAGATTATAAGAATATTACGATGCTATCTAGATGCGTGTGTTCAACATATAACTGACAGATTTAGTTAAACACACATGATATCTATTTGAACTACTGAATGGATTTACTTATTTTTTTTAAAAACAGGTTTGTCTAACTTCTTAGAAAGCAGCTAGACAGTTAATCTTACTTCAAAATTCCACGAAAACTCGTATTTTTACCTCTAGTACTGATTTTAGGTCTAATAAAAAATATTGACCACAATGCCTACTTCTTTGAAAATACAACTGTTTTTTTTTTAATAGGACAATATAATAGTTTCTTTCTTTTTTTTTTTTCAAACATTGTCGTGAAGCTTTAAAAACAGTAATTCTTCCTCTCCCCTCCCCCCGCCCCCACCAACACTTGCAAAAATACGACAAAGTGTTATGAATGATAGTGAACTAAAAAGCTAACTACACAATTTTACAAGAGTGAGATCTAATTCTAAAACTAATATTTTAGCGACCCCCATAAGGGGAAAAGCCGCTATTAGGTTTGTGCAAAATGTCCGTCTGTCACACTCAGGGCGCCAAAACTAGAAGAGATACGAAAAATATTTTTATACCATTAAATGCGGCTTGAAAAGTTTAAGTGCAAAGGCTACTTTTAGTTTTCTAAAAGCAAACCGTTTAATTTATAAAATTAATTATGCAAGCGATTTTTTAATAACAAAACACCAAGCCTAAAACAATTACGTAAATGTAAGGGAGGAAATGTTACTATAAGAAATGCCCCATAGATGTAGATAACACGCACATTTTTTAAAATGAACTCTGGCTCCCATGCACATCGAGTAAAT
>JADKLZ010001913.1:26871637-26894154 GCA_021533235.1 Biomphalaria straminea
TACTAAAGATTTCCGTGCTTTTTACTGTTTTTCTAAAGATTTCTGTGTTCGGATTTTCATTATTGGATTATTAGTTTAAATTTTCTCTTGTGTTATTTTATGGATTACTAGTGTGATGTGAGGAGTTTTCCTTTTGTAATCACTTTACTCACTACATAGTGTTTATGTTTTAAACATTTGAATAGTTTTTGTTTCACTCGTTCACCTTACTATTTTTCTATTTTACTATTTTACCTTACTCACTTCTATTGAAATTCAATTTCATTTATACAACATGTCAGTTAAAACTTTCCTTATTGAAAAGAAAGATTTGGAAGGTGGTTTGGTTCATCCTTCCGGTACTCTCTTGCTCAAGTTGGTAGGGCAAGAGGCTGTTAAGGCTTCATTGGCTAGCCTCATGACCGCCTTAAATTTGTCCCCTGACGAAGTGGGTTCTCTCTATAGATTCGAGAACCCCTTCGTCTGGTTCTTAGTGCCGAGTAACCCAAGGGTGAGGACCCGTACAATGGGAAAGACCTTTGGTACAGAGAATACCGTTAAAATTGAAGTTACATCCATTGAGGATGAAAGGGTCAAAGTGACCCTTCATTGGGTGGCACCCACAATTGTCAAGACCAAAATCACGGAAATTTTCGAATCTTTCAGTGAGGAAGGTTACAAGGTGAAGCCATTCAAGCTGGGTAACTCTAATAAAATGGGTCGCTTGGCTGAAAATTAGAAAAGGAGCAGAGGTTCCTCATTACATCCATTAAAGTATGTGGATGACCCCCGAGTATACAAAGTACTCATCACCGTTCCGGGGAGGAGACAACAATGTTGGCATTGTGGACAAGACCAACACTGGTCAAACCAGTGTCCCAACAGGACCGCCCTGAAAGGCAAGGGAAAAATCCCTGATAAAAGACAGGAACATAATGCCAAAGGTACCTATGCCTCAGTCTTGAAAGGGGAGGAGGTAGTAGATAAAAATAACAAAGAAAACACACAAAACACACAAAAGGAAAATCCAAAGGACACATGGTTAGAGGAAGATGGGTTTACTCTGGTGGTAAACCACAAAAGGGATGGGGCCGTGACCAACACAGAAAAAAGAGGTTGGGTTCCTTCCCCTTCAAGTCCTACAAGTCCTATCGATAGGAATAAAAACCCCAAAAAAAATGAAAACAATGGGGGGTAGTTCAACTCCAACTTCCCCAACCAGAAACACAAGAAAAAGATCGCTCTCCTCTTCTTCAGGCGACCATAACGGTGGCCATAACGAGGACACACTGCCCGAAAGGTCAAATGAGGACCCTCGGTTGGAAGAAGAGAGGAGAGAAGAAGGGGTGATTGGGGAAAGTTCTTCGACTCTCCGACTAAATTAGTTATAGACGAGGGGGAAAGTCCCAAATCTACACAGTAAACAAACACAACCCAAGTCAATAAAAAACTGTTCATAAAATGATCACAGACACATACACGCGCACACACACACTCATATATATGTGTATACATATATACAACCCAACATCACGCAGCCATGGCAGATATCAAAATTTTAACTCTTAACATTCGCAGTTTAAATAATAAACACAAATATATAATACATCTTGCTAGAAAACATAAACCAGAATTTATTTTTCTTCAGGATACAAATATTTTCGAAATTTATCAAGCAAATCAAACTACAGCACACATGGGTTTCAAGGGATGTTATTTTAGCTTAGGAAGAAACTATAAGGGGGTAGCCATTCTGCAAACATCCGATAGATACAAAATCACACACACTTACAACGACAATAGTGGGTGGGTAGTAGTAGTACGATTAGAACACGTTTTACACGAACAGAAATACACACTAGTCAACATCTACGCACCCGCTCAAAGAGGGAGAGAAAAACATGAGTTTTTTCAAAACCTCAGCGACACACTACAAAACACAAACATTGGAGAACAACTTATAATAGGAGGGGATTTCAATTTTATAGAGAGCCAACTAGACAAACAATACAAACACTCACAGTCCCCACCCCCACAACCGGTAGTAGAAACACACAACTACATGGCAGAAATAGTTGACTGTTTCCACCTGTTAGATGCTTATAGAAAATTAGAGCCCAATGGCAAAGAAACTACATTAACACACAGGTCCTACCAAGTTGAAACCAGAATCGGCCGTTTTTACGCACCCACCGACACCGAAATATTTAGTGTGACACATTTAAAAGATACCCTACATTATACCGACCATAAAGGGGTACTTTTGGAACTTGGAAAAAAAAATAATAAAAAGAAAAAAAGCAAAAGAATCCCATTGGAAATTAAATAACGCCCTGTTAGAAGACCCCATAATTAAAAGAATAATAAGCCAATTTCTTATAACAATAACACAAGACCTTTCAATAAACGAATACAAACTCACCAAAACGTGGACACTAATAAAAAATTCTATTAAGCAACAATTTAAAATTTTAGCAACAGTCAAGCAAACAAAAAAGAAAAATGAAGAGAACAGAATCAAAAACCTACTTAGTCAAATGCAGGATGAAATAGATAAAACAGACTTAAACACACAACTTGAAGAGTTATACAACCATAAATACAGAGGGGCCGAAATAAGATGCAAAAACACCCAAATAACAGAAGGGGCAAACAAACTATACCTAGCTGTGGAACAAAATACACACAAAAATAGAATGATAACTGGCATTATAGACAAAGAAGGGAATAATATACAGGACTGTGACAAGTAGGTCAAAGATGGTGGCCGTCTAGGTGTCTAGGGGGTTTAGAAGATTTGAGGACCTTGACTTGCACATAAAACTACAGGCACAGTGTTATGGATGCAGGCAACAAATACAGTTTTAAGTAAATATATGTACAGTTTAATGGTAAACAGGAAAGTAAGTAAAAGTATAAAATGCTGTACAGTGTTAGGAGGGGCCTAACTATTTACATCAAATGAAACTATCATCATGAGATATGTGTACCAAGTGGTCTGAGTGTCATTAGGCTGGTTGCTTAGCTTTAAGTCCTATGCTGCTCTGACGAGACTGGTGTGGCTGATGCTGAGTTGTCTGTGGGTGGGCTGGTGTGATCAATCCTAGCGCACGGGACAGTCCAACTATACGTAGCTGCAGGGACGGGTCTTCTGGCAAGCGGTTGTTGATCGGACTCTTCTTGTGTGTAGTTGGTAAGGCTGGTATCGTCAGATCTGGTGTCAGCAGACTGGTAACAGCGTTACGAAGATAGGGCTTCCAAGTAGGAGTAGCCTGTAATAAAAGCTGCAACGAGATGCGTAGATCGACTTAGCCATAATGACGACACTAGAAGGTAGACGCCTTTTCATGAAGGACATCTTCAGAATGTTTAATAGAAACTATAGACTAGTTTCACAATAGTAAGGGGAGTTTATCAATTACATATTACATCTCATCAAGGGAGACAATAACGATAATAGTACTGAAGTTTCACAAGGGCGATAACACATAGTAATGTAGCAATTAGTTTGTAGAAACTATAACTCAGTTTCACAAATATCCAAGGGAGCTAATACATAGTATTGTATTCCGTCAGGGGAGACTACAAGTAGCGTTAAATTGTAAGACGCACCTTGTCACGGTGAGATCATTACGAGCCGCTTGGATAGCGAGATGAAAGGGGAAGGGGGGATGGCTGATGGTCAGTGACCAAGTCGTTATTGTTTACATCTGGCCGTGGGGCCGAACAATAGGGTACGGTTGAACGGAGACAGTGCCCGTTCAAGGGGCACAATCTCTTGAAGTTGAAATTAAATACAAGGGGAGGTTATTCACATATCTCTTCTGAGCGCAGGGTCAGTGCGCCATTTAAAATCAAGGCGATCAACCGAGATTAAATAAAGACAGGATAAGGCAAATAAGATAATGTTTACATGGTTTTACCTAAGTAATAAGTCTGGCCAATAGGCCGATAAATAGAATATAGAAATAGTTACTGCATTCCTTGTCACGGAATGAGTGTAAATATATACTTGGTAATAATACATGTTACATAAATATTATGATAGTTCCCGGTCAAGGAATTTATCAATGATAATATAGTGGGCTTGTGGCGAGCGGTAAATTAATAGTAGCTAAAGAGCTAAATACATGTGGCAAGAATTATTGAGAATTCTAGTCCAGATAAAGTGGATGACTTTGACTATTCACTCGTGCAAGTCATGATAATAAAATATAATACATGAAGTGACTACTTACATAATCCAAGATAAGAATTACACAAATATGTACACAAATATAATGCACTAAATAAATGCACAAATATATAAATACACATAGTAAGTAAGAGGTTTCTGAAACATCTTTAAAAAGCACGTACCACCAATCCAATAGTAAGAAAAAGAGATTAAATGAATATAGTATATAGTAAGCGTAAGCTCAACAGGCGTGTTTACTCCAGACAGCTCTCAGAGAGAAATGAGAGTAAAACTATTCGCTATGTCTAGTTAAAAAGGCTAAGGTGGACAGGAAATGGGATGGGCTAGCTATTACGCATATCCTGTCGCGTGGTCAGAGTGCGCAATAGATTAAGGAGCCACCTTGGGAGGGGCATGACCTGTGGTGGCGCGTGTTATCTCTTTGTACAAAGATAAAGCCGAAGATATCGTGAGCCAAGGAATAATTTACACAGGATGGGCCCAACGTGGAGATAAGACAGTCGTGCTAAACATAGTTGAATGTTTGAACTATCCCCGTTCAAGGGCAGATTAGCGACAAGTGGCCTTTGTTGATAGCTAGACTAGATAAATGTTGGCTTAAGAAAGTCCAAGATGACGTCGAAGTCTGGCGAGAGGTATGGGGGTGGTGGTAATAGGGCCTTTTGTTGTAGGTGTGCCAAATTTACGTTAATAAAATGGAACACTAAAATAAATTAATTAAATCCATTTTACCGAGTGATATCATAAGTGGGCGAAATTTATTTTTGTCACAAGGACAGTAACCAAATAATAGAAATTTTCAAAGAGCATTTCGTCAGCATGTATAGTGAGGAGCAGACAGATGCAGACGCACAGGACATGCGTATACAAGATTTTAATCTTGCGTACATCACATTATTACCAAAAAAAAACAACTGAAAACAACAAAACACCTAGTGACTTTAGACCCATTTCCCTTCTAAATGCCGACTATAAACTGCTGACCAAAATGATTTTTTTAAGAGTTAAGCCCCTTATACCCCACCTACTAGGACAAGACCAGTACTGCAGTAACCCAGGAAGGAATATAGACGAACTAAACCACTTTTTACGAGACATCATATTTTACTGTAGAGACAAAGATTTGAAAGCAGCCCTTATGTCTATCGATCAAGAAAAAGCCTTTGACAGAATTGACCACGGTTACTTATTCAAAATACTAGAGAAGACAGACATAGACAAGACTTTGATAACATACATAAAGCTAGTCTACACAGATGCCACAAGTCAACTTATAATTAATCAAACACTTAGCGGCAAGATTCCCATTAGAAGATCTGTTAGACAATGTTGCCCCCTATCCCCCCTTTTATACACGCTTTGCCTAGAACCCCTGTTAGAGAACATCAGGTTAGACAGAGAAATTTTAGGAATAAAAATCCCCGGTCCAACCCCCGTAGTCAAAATCAAAGCTTATGCAGACGACACCACACTCTTCCCCACCTCAGAAAAAGACATAGCTAAAATCATAGAGAAATTTACATTATTTGGGAGGGCGAGCGGGTCTAAAATAAACATTAATAAATCTTCCATTATGGGACTGGGTAGGTGGGAAATTGCCCCCAATATCCCCTTTAACTTAAGAATACAAAGAAAAATTAAAGTATGTGGCATTGTGTGGACTAGCAACCCAGCAGGCCAGCACACCATTGCGATGAACAATGGGCGGAGATTCTGGCCCACACAAAAAACGTGATTAAAATGTTTCAATACATGGCAACAACCATATTTGGTAGAGCTATTTTAATAAATAACTTTGTCATCCCGAAGATAATCTACTTAGCAAATATAGTAGAACCTCCTCCTAATTTCATAAATAACATCAATACCACTATCAGAAATTTCATATTCAAAAACACAATAAGGAGTTTAAAACATACAACACTCATACAAGACAAAAAAGAAGCAGGAATAGGTTTACAGGACATCTACACAAAAATCAAAATGCTTAGAATAAAATTTGTTGGGAAAGTAGTTAGGTCTCCCAATAACTTCCCCTTAGTTTTATATTATTATGGACTTAGACTAAACAAACTCCTCCCCATTCAAAACAACACACCTCACTATTTCGGCAACCACACCCACCCTTTTTACAGATCCCTAACCAGACACCTACAAAACAATGAAAATCTAATACACCACAAAACCAGAAACATTTACACAGCACTAAGAAATACACTTAAAGAAAATTTAGAGCTTAGAATAAAATGGGGGAGGGAATTAGGAATGTTGGTCAATACACACACAGACACATTCACGCATTTGCATAATAAAAACATAACTCCGAAAGCACGGGAGGTGACCTACAGGCTAATTTATGGGATGACCCCAATAAAGCAGAAGGGTAAGGACAAGGCAGACCAGAACCAAACATGTAAACTATGCGGGGTAGAAAATAAAAAAATGGAAAAACATTTGTTCGGGGAGTGTTCAAATTTCACCATAGTGAAGGAAACTCTGTCACACATTCTAACTGCAAACAGTTATGCCAAGGTCAACATAGATCTATCAATATTTTTAAACAAAGTACCCAAGGAAAAAAGTAAAAACATTAAAGATATGAATTTGATTTCATTGGCAGAGTACAGGATGCTTGTATGGAACACGTATTTAAAAGCTACTTACGACAACAAAATCTTAAACCGAATTCAAGTAGATCATATATACAGAATGATTATACAATTTAGGCTAGAAAAGTTATAAAATATGGGTGTGGAAGGGGGAAGAAAGAAGAGGGGGAAAAAGAAAAAAAAAACGATTTAAAACAAACTGTAAATAATTTGCTATACACGATTGAAAACATTTCCTTCTCAATTTGAACATATCTTGTCTCTGTGTCTATAAGAGCGCTCGATGCGTATACAATTATAAGACCTTCTTGTAATAATATTTCTCCCAATCCATCTTTAATGGCATCACATTCTATCTCTACTTTCTTGTTGGAATTATAATATGCCCAAACTGGAGGGTTTGTACAAAGATGTTTCTGTTTTTGTTCATAATTCTATTCAAATTCTTCTGTATCCTTTAAATTATCTTTGGTAAATTTTCTGGCGCTGATTTGATTCGCTGATTGGATTCCTAGGTTTTCATCGGGTGATGTTCCCGTCGGATTGCTTTATTGAGATTCTTTGGTTCAATACATATTCTCACCTTTGTCATTCCTGAACGAAACAACCATGGAGCTACCCCATTCAATAGGCTCATGTACTAGAGCTACCGTTACCGGAAGTAAGAGTTTTGCAATACCGACAAGAAAATATGTTGTTCGGTGAACTCACACCGCTACAAACTCAAAAAAGGAAATGCTTTTAGATATATATGGAATTATACTGATTTTCCAGACCCACAATCTCCCAATGAAGAAGAGCGCCTGCGTCGTCAACGACACTCTTTATCTAGTGTCTGCAATCCAAACAATATTATCAGCAAAACTGATGCTGATGCCATAGAAAATGAGATCACCAAGATTTACAGAGAAACTCAGTGTTCTTGCCATGAGTGCTACAAAAACAAGCATGGCTATGCTATTAGAGTGGCTTTGATCAATGAATTTGAAAAGTTTAAAAAGAATGCTCCACTCTCCAAAAAGGAATTATTATGGGAAGCTAAAATGTTCACCTATTTGCTGTCACAGAAATGGAGAATGCAAGGCTCTTGCATTGAAACATTCTTGATCTTTTATTCCAAAAATGACAATGTGCTGTTTACACTGACCAGAGAGATTGATGGAAAGAAGCTGTTTGATATAGATATTGCTCGGATCTCTATGGCAGTCCGCTCATACTTTGTCAATTCAGATGACACCCGCAGTATTGGTGATGGCTTGTTGGAATTGATTCGTAGATACAGGCTAATATTTGATGGCAATATCAAGAAGCTTTCGAGTCTGTCTCTGGAACAAAACCCTAAGTTTGACTGCTTTACAGACTAAGCCAACTTGAGTCAACATGCTTACAAAATTAGGCTTTGTAATGATCTCTCAGGAACCAATTTAATCTCTAAGAAGATAAAAGATTATAGTTGAAGATCTATGTAATTCTAATTTTTTTTTTTTTTTTTTGGACCTGTCTGCAGTTTGATCATATAGTTGATTTGTGTTTTAAATCTTACTTATTGATTCGATAGTCTAGAAAATACATGACAGTATAGAAAAATGCAATAAGTGTGAATATGGGAGACCCTGCTGGTCCAAATATAAAAAACAAAAATAAGGTTCTAGTTTAGCTTTGGTTCAACGGGGTCTCTTATATGTATGTTTTTTTTTCCCGTTGATTCTATTGTCCTATAGTAAAACTTGACTCAGATTCCTGTCTGAAAACATTCAACAAGATTTTTAAACCTAGAAATTGATATTTAAATTGATCTGTTAGAAAATTTTCCTTTTTGTTCTTAAAAATGTAATAATTGGTGCTACATTTATTGTGTTTGTGTTTTTCAAATTTTTGTATGTGTGCTGTGCTCTATTATTTACAATTAACTATATTTTTTTTTTTTTTTTAAAGAATGTTTTTTAAGTGCTTGAACTTTTTTCAATATCACTATATATATATATATATATTTAAATCTATTTTTTGTATCAACTTTTTTCCAGCACATTATCTGAATTTTCTTCTTGGTGCTACAAATTTTATTTTGATATATATATACCTTGTAAACATTGTTTTTCATTAATAATAAACATTGTACACTTTAAAGTAAAGAAAATACATTGCCTAAAGTCTTATTGCCTTCCCGTCGAAATATAGAAATCGCTACACTATAGTTTGGTAGTAATTACCAGATTTAAAACAAACATTTGTACATAATTTAAAAAAAAAAACTATCCCCTATTAAGATTATACTGTAACAGTATCATTTCCCCGGACTGTCTTGCTTTTCCTTCTTCACACATCATTTTCAGAAGTTTCATTGCCTTCCTAAAACCTATTCTCTCTATGACTCTATCAGACAAGTTTGTTACCTTGGTGATAAGGAAGTAGTGTTCCGATTCCCAAGGGAAACAATCAAAAATTGTCAAAACAGAGATAGGCTTTTTAAAGGGGAGACGATCATTTATCATTTATCATATTTTAACACATTGTGAAAATCTGATATAGATACTTTGCCAAAATTTATTTTTTCATATTTGAATTGTTTAGTTATGTAACCTTTTATGTACTTTATTTACACACAAACAATGTTTTAAACTTTCACCTACACCTATCCTTTGATCTGCTGGACACATAGGGCACTACATAAGATCTGTCAACCTTCTATCTCCATTCTGGACCACTTCCGGGGCCGATTTTAAGTTTGTGTTTCCACACAAACTGTCCTTGTAACCTTGTTTTTAATTTCATTACGACATTTAATTTTATGAATTACTAAAATAGACACCTTTAACAACAGCTATAGATTATTGAATATCAAGTGTGTAATCTCCGTCCTATTGACCTTTTTCATAAAAATGTGATGTAACTAAATAACAATTCAAATCAATGTACAGTATGACATATAAAGCTTTATTTGTAAGTTTGTAAATCTATTTATATGAAGACTAAATTGTACGATAAATATTTCAACTATGGGTTGTTTTCATTAAGAAATTACAATGCAATTGAAATGAAATCACTAGAGGTAAAAGAAAATAAAGTAGCAATTTGGAGAAATCGCTCAACTAAAGTTTGGTAGTAATTACCAAATTTGAAACAAACATTTGTACATAAATTTAATTTAAAAAAAAAAGACTATCCTCTAATAATATTATACATCAAATGTATCACTTCCCGGGACTGTCTTGCTTTCCTTTCTTCACACATTTATGGATCATTTCCGGAGGTTTCATTGCCTTCCCAAAACCTATTCTCTCTATGACTCTATCAGACATGTTTGATACCTTGGTGAAGTAGTCTTCCGATTCCCAAGGGAAACAATCAAAAATTGTCAAAACAGAGGAAGGCTTTTTAAAGGGGAGACGATCATTTATCATATATTTAACATATTATAGAAAACTTTGTAGATAATTTGCCAAAATTTATTTTTTCATATTTGAATTGTTAAGTTATGTAATCTTTGTTATACAAAGTACTATGGACCTAATTTAGGACAATTAATAATGTTATAAGTCACATTATTATTTTCTCACGTTTCATATATATAAATAAGTATTTGTAATCCGGATGTGGATATGTTAACCTGCTTGTCTTGTGTGTTACTGTAAACGAAAGTATTATCTGAATAAAAAAAAAAAAGAACTTTTAGCAGCCACTTTCGTGTACTAGCGTAAATCCCGGCAACGACATGATTCTAAACTGATTTCTTAAATTTAAAAAAAAAATCAGATTTAAAAAAAATTGTTTACTGCCCCCATTTGAATGAAAGAAGCATATTTTTTTGTGCGTTTTGTCTGTTGGTTGGTCTGTCCGTCACGGTTAAAAAAAAAACACTAAAGGCTTTTGAAAATATGATTTAACCTTTACTGTTCTTTCAGAAATATTGCGATAGTTTAAGGATGGGAGCATACAGGATTGAGTCAGGGACCAACGATAAATCCGAACTAAAGTCTAGTGCGCAAACATCAAGATAAGGCAGGTTTATACCCTGCTCGCCATCCTCCGTCGTCCAGCGAGAAGTTAATTATTTTCAACTTAGAAGGAACATCCGAAACATCTTGCAAATTGGCGGATCTGACAGGGATCCGACTCCGACGGGGGCTGCCTCTAAGTTTGTGTATCACACAAACTCTCTTTGTAATCTTGTTTATTGATTCTTTTGTTGTCAGGTAAAATAAATAATTGTGCAAATTTTCAGCTTAATCCGAGATTGGGTGTTGGAGAAATAACGTGTACAAACATTTTACCATACAGACAGACAGAGATTAATTATGCTTTGTTTTAACAACTTACCAGACATTTCCAGCTATCTTGTTTAATAGGAAAGATCCTAAATTCAAAGTTCGCAGTCAGAGAGAGATATACCAGCTGACCTCTTCGAGCTCGTGCAAGGGAGACAATGAGTTCATCGGTAAGATAGAATATAGAAATAGACAGTTTGGTTAACTTCTTCAGTGATGTCAGCCCAGTTGTAAGCCAATTACATGCAGGAAACCGCCCAAGAAAATAAAAAAATTCAGCAATATTCAGTGTTTCTAGAGTGTTTCTGGAGTTTTGAAACACAGAGTCCAAGATGTCTCGACCCTCAGTTACTGGCCAGCGTGAGTCAGGCATCTTAAAGACCTTCAGACGACACCCACTAGAGAGCATCTGAGTTAATTTACGGCTTATTTGTTTGGTGACTACCTTATGGAGGCAATACCACTGAGGTAATTGAAGGTCGTAGACTTTGAAAGAGGTCAATTCAGGCAACTTTAAACCAGTGAGAAACAGGTGGAAATGCAGGGCTATTTTTTCGCAATAGCAATCTGGCTCTTCAAAGTGTCGGCACCTAACTGACAAGGATTGAAAATAGGGTCCAAAATTTTGTGTACAAAACAACATGTCTACTTTTTTCCTTTTCTTGACGTGGAGAGTGCAATCAAAAATGAATGTTTGGCTACGCCACAGAATTGGACTGCTAAAGATTAAAGACTTCCAGGTTGTACACACAGACATGGCCTGTAGAAGATCATCTCTGTGCAGGAAGCTAAAAATATGTTCCAGTATTTCCATGGGAAGACTTGAAAGAGATGCTTGTTGCCTTGTCTGCATATCAGTGACTTTCCTCTTCTCGGTTGTCAGTTGTGTGAATTCGCTTTGATGTCTAGTGTTCATCTTTTGTAAATAACACACTGTTCTTGGTAAAAGCTGTATTATATGAAATACGATAACAAAGCTTTAGTTGGATGTAAACAATTACTCCATTTTGTTGTCAACTCTGTGTTTTGCATTTCCTCTTGACAGAAGATGTTCACATGCTTCTTATTGAAATGCCGTCAAGGTGTGCAAATTTAGTTTTATCTAGAATGTCATCTTCACAGAACTACATATAGTATATTATGAAGCTCCCTCCCAAGTATTTGTAAATGAAACGACCCTCCTCAAAAACACATTTTTGGTCCATGGATTTTTTTATTACACTGCCCGTTATCGATAACGCATTTCTTATTAGTTTGAAAAAAAAAACTCAAAACAGAAAGCCTTTTTAAGCTATGTGCGACACTAAACAACTTTTTTTTTTATTTATCAATCAAATTACTCCAAACTTTATATGCATACTCCCTATGAATAACCATTTTAAAAAATGTGGTTAAAAATGTTTTCTTATTAATGGTTGTCATGGCAACGGCCGCCATATTGGATTTTTGTATATTGCTTTTAAATCGCTAAGGCTTTAAAACTATTTAAGCTATTGCTAAACAAAAATATACAATGTGTAGACCAATGATTCCAGAACATTTTCTATAGAATAGTTTCTGAATATAGTAGAAACTTTTTTTTATTTTTTTTTCTAACCTTGCTAATTTTTTTTTCAATTTTTTCAAATATTTTCTTGCAATTAAGACAAAATATTAATTCAAACTTAAAAAAATGTTCTATAGAAGTTGTTGTACATGGTATAAACAATAAGCTGGACAAGTTTGATTGAATTCTATGCAGAATTAGTGAAGGAGTAGTAAAAAAAGTGAATAAAAATAGTATTTTGAGAAAATCAAAAGAAAAGAAGACAAATTTACATAAAACTAATGTAAATACCTTACAAAAAAAATTATAAAAAAATAAGTAATTATTTACCAATCGTGAAAATTATATTTTCATGTCCAGAAATTAAAATTATTAAAATTAGGTAAAAACTGAAAATCCAAATTTTAGACCTTTTTACCCAAATTTAGTGTCCCACATAGCCTTAATCAACAGCAACATTACTGGCTGCAACTCTCAAACAGATTTTCTACCTTTTTATTTCTCCTTAGCATTGTAGTTCTTGGATCAAGTTGAAACATTTCCGAATTATTCATTGCTTTTAACAATGCACGGATCATTCGAAGAATCAATCAATTATATTATCCATGACAAGTATTTAATAAATGTAATTTTGAATAGATACAATAATAACTTAAGGGGGAAACGTCTTGTGTAAGTCGTACGTCCTACGTCATAGTCTTATAATGTGAAATTAAAAATTGATAACTATAAACCTTTTTATTTTCATAACAACTTCTCTAGCTCAGTGGGAAAACAAAAAAAAAAGAAGGCATAAGCCCTTGAGTTCAAACTCTAGTCAGGAAATGTTTGGAGGCGCGGTGGCTGAGTGGTAAAGCGCTTGGCTTCCGAACCGAGGTCCCGAGTTCGAATCCTTGTGAATCCTCTTTTTTTTTTAAATTTTCATTTGAGGTATTTTATGTGCCTCTAATGAGCACCCGAAATAAGTTGGTGAAAAGTAAAGGCGGTTGGTCGTTGTGCTGGCCGCATGACGTCCTCGTTACATCGTATGCTCTACAGATCACAAGTTTGGAACGTGGAACTTTGACATACCCCCAGGCCTGGATTAACCATTAGGCAAACAAGGCACGTGCCTAGGGCACCAAACGTTTGGGGGGCACCACAAGTCCGCAAGAAAATGTGTATATTGTCCCGATAGCCGCGCGAAATCGACATATGACATTAGCAAACGCAAATGTAATATTGAATCTCACATTATTTAACCTTGGTAACACAACCTGGGGGTAAAATATCCCCATCCATTTTTTGCTATTTTTCTTCGAGGCATTTTGTGCTATTTTTTTTACTTGTATACGAGATGTTTATGCTACGTAACGCACTAATGCCTAGCGACAAATTCACTTCCATTTTGGTCTGCTAGTGAAAACAATTGTGAATAGTGCTAATTTGTCGACGTGACATTAAATGGCTGGGAGGAACATGCTGTGGCAACAAAGCTATTGTAAAGTCTCATCCTCAGATTATAGAAGCGTTAGAATGTTTACAAGAAAACCAGTCACAGAAGGGAACACCAGAAGAGAAGCAGAAAACATTGCAAAGAAGATCCAAGAATTAGAATTTGCTTTCATGCTTGTCTTTTAGGGAAGAAGTGTTACAACATTTTCATAGGGTCAGTCAAGCTCTACAAAATGAGCACGTGAATTTGAAAACGTAACGTGTGCTGATTTGTATTCCTCACTAGCAGATCACTTTCGTGAACCTAGGAATGAATTTGAAAGATTTGAAGAAGCTGCAAAAGAACTAACACCAGGTGTGGAATATAAGGCAAATTTGACTCGTAATCCTAAACGAAAGACAGTGGTCATTGATGGTAATGCCCCTGAGGTCTCACTGAATGCCAGAGACAAATTTCGTATATCTACTTTCTACGCGATTGTTGACAAACTTGAGACAGTGATGAGTAGACGAGCGCAGGTATATAATGATATAGTAGTTCTATTTTCTTGTTTGGTCGATGTACCACAAACATTGCAGTGTTGTGAAGCACTAATTAATGCTTATCCTGAAAATCTGAACAATAATTCATATACTGAATTACAACAGTTCCACTCATATATTCGCCACAAGTTTCGTGAATCAAAATCTGAGAACAACACGTTCAGTCATGCAGAACTCTACAAAGTAATAGTTAGAGACAACATCAAGTGTGCTTTTCCAAAACGTTGAGATCGTCTTGCGCATATTTGTAACATTAATGGTCACAAACTGTTCAACTGAGCGCTCTTTTTCTCAGTTGAAACGTACCAAAAATCCAAGTAGATCAACAATGAAACAAGAAAGGCTTGATTCCTTGTCTCTGCTGATGATTGAGGCAGACTTGTTGCGCAAAATTAACTTTGATGATGTACCGTACTCAAAAACTTTGCCAAACGTAAATCTAGAAAAAAAGAACTTTAGAATGTAAATGTGTGCTCTCTCTGACTTTCTCAGTTATTGTCGCCACGTTGAAAAAAAACTGTGTGGATGCTGTTGAAATAAAGGATTTTGTGTGATTTATTAAATTTTCTATGTTTAAAATGTATTTCATGATAAAATTACATTTTTAATAAAAAGAAAAAAACTCCTATAATACAGAAATACCTTGTTGTAGGTTTTATATGAGTGACGGTAGTACAAACATATGTGTTAATAATCGTTTGTCTTTGTTAGTTTTTTGCATAATATTGAACATACCAGCTGTCAGTGGAGGATCCGGGGTCTGGGCAGAAGGGGGCACCCATGTGGGTTTGTGCCTAGGGCACCAAATTGGCTCAATCCGGCCCTGCATACCCCCTCCTCCCATATTTGTGTATTCGGAGTTTTCCTGCTCCTTCTGGATAAAGATTGATATT
The DNA here is from genome assembly GCA_021533235.1 of Biomphalaria straminea. Taxonomy (NCBI): domain Eukaryota; kingdom Metazoa; phylum Mollusca; class Gastropoda; family Planorbidae; genus Biomphalaria; species Biomphalaria straminea. Next base: position 26,887,105 of record JADKLZ010001913.1, read on the forward strand.
TTTGTAGATTGTGAACTAAAAAATTGAACAGTTTTGTTATAAGAGTATGAAGGCTATTTATAGGTTAGTGCATGATGGATTTCCAATTATCACATGTGTGTGTGGGGTGGGGTACGTTAAATGAATAATATATGTTTTGATCAAAGTAGATGGAACTCTACATATTGTCTTGCTCCCGGTGCTAGTTATGTCGGCTAGCCAACACTGAATACATTCATCGTTTTTATTTCAAAGATTAAAAAAAAAAGATTAATCGTTACCAACCTATCGCTTCTTAATTCAGGATAAGTAACTCGTTTGAAAGCTGGACTATCCTTGTTGTTCCCCTTAGTTTAATGTGATCGCTGAACTTCAATACAGGCATAGGATTTTAGAAAAAAAGCAAAAAACCCTAATCTCGTGAGATATTCTGTCTCTTGACATTCGTCGTAGGGCTGCTGTATAAGTTCACGTCCACTATCCCCGGTCACCAGCTTTTCTTGGCAGCTGAAAATACCTGTCCTTACTTCCCCTGAATATTGATCTCCACAAGACAAAGTGCCCTTATGCATTTCAATAAATAACTGTAGGCCTAGTCTAGAAACTTTAAGGATGAATTAATCGAGACTTGAGTAGAAGTGGGAAATGAAAAGCTCTATTATGAGTACAACACATCATTTTCGGCATTTTCACAAAACAGCCACATTAAACACTGACGTAATATATCACGGTTATTATGATACATTTTTTCTACAGTTTAATGAATTACAATTGAATGCAACTAACAAACAATCAATCAGCATTTAAGCATAGTATTCATCTAACTTTACCAAATGTTGGAGAACAATATGTGCACTTTTGACGAAAGTGAAAACACGTAAATGTAGTTTAATAACATGAATTATATAAAACTGTCTATCTTAATTATTAGCAATGTCTGGGAAGAGATAAGTATTTTTTTTAAATGTCTCTAAATGTTTCAAAATAATTAAATCTTGAAGAAAATTACTTTTCAAAACTGATCTCTTCCTTAAGAATTCAGACATAAAAATAACCAATATCGTTATTAGTATAAAACATGAGCTCACTTCAGGGCACATATGACACTTTTAGTTATCTACTCTTTGCAGTGTAAATCAGTTTAAGCTTAATATAGCAACATAAACAAGTCTATTAATAGTATCGTTTGTCGGATGATTAACTACATTTTAGCATATAAGACAAAAATATATACTGTAGCTATCTCTTAATTGAGGGTTTTATCAAGAATAAATCTGGCTCTGATCCGATTTATCAAATTTTTATCTTAGGACTATTTACCTTTCTACTAAGTTTACTAAAGGCATACATTGGTTGAATGATATATTGAGCTTAATTGCAATCTAAAATATAAAATGTATACATTTTTTTCTGAAGTTATTTATAGGCTGGATTAACTCTGTCTTTCTATAGTCAATGTCAGAAAGGTATAAATGAGATCATGCCGTCAGTCTATTGTTGAGACGCTTCGTGAAGGCCAGACGACTGGTCTATGTGGTCTTCGAGTTCAGAGGCTTTCTCCTCAACGAGACTATTGGTGTTGATTTCTGTGTTCCGTAGATTTATGTCAGTGAGATGTGGCTGACGTCTCTTTGCGACTATCTTGTTGATTGTCTTGACTGTATCCTCCGTGTAAAAGGATACTAAAGTCTGGACAAAATGAAACGGAAATATTTCAAAAGATATTACAACAATTAAAACATTAAAAATACATTTTTAAAGACAATACCTCCATTATACTATTATACCTCCCATTATACAACTGAAAATAAAATATAAAAAAAAAAATTAATAACATTTACGCTCATACTGAGTGTCGAACTAGTGATTTGGATAACGTAAGGTTCTTGAACGAACGATTTTAACAATTAGGCCAGAGCAGGGCATTCAATAATAAACTAATTATTTATTGGTACCTTCATTACACGTATCTGATTTGGAACTTTTTAGATCTAGCCTAAATCTAGAATTATTTCTAGATCCAAAATCTAGACGTAATCTATATATCAGATTTACGTAAAAATATAAGCAAAAATTAGATAATCTATTAATAAACTATAGGCAACTTTAGATTTAATAAACAACTCGGTTTTCGGTACACTACGGCTAACTACACAATGTTTTTTTTATACTCAAATTTAAAGCTAAATATAAATTTATTTATTTTATACTTTATACTTCAAAATCATAACGGACAAACTAGAGTTTTTCCCATGAGGCCAACCATCTCTTTTCTCATATATATCAACATCTAAATTTCTAGGAAGATCGATACAGCCATTTTAGGAATATGAGTCTATGCAGGTTCCATGAAGTACTGAATTGGATACAGCTTTTTTAGAAAGCATATATTGAGTGAAATTTCATCCTTTATTTTGAGTACTTCATAAAATTAAATTGCATACATCTATATTAATAAAAATATAATCAAAGTTATCCAGAACCGATTCAAGGATGCCACCAGTGCAGTGTATTCATCAACATTCAATACTGGGGACTGGTTCAAAACCACCGTTGGAGTAAGACAAGGCTACCTACTTTCACCAAAACTCTTCGATATCATCCTAAAAAGAATTATTCAAGATGCTCTCGAGGGATTTGAAGGTACTGTAAGCATTGGAGGAAGAAGAATTACTAACCTGCGCTTCGCAGATGACATTGATGGCCTAGCAGCAGGGCCGGTCCTAGCAAGTGCGGAGCCCTATGCGAAATTGATTGCGCGGGGCCTAGTCTTCATGAGAATAAGGATAATAATTGAAAATTAAGATTGTGGTTAGAAATTGCGATCTGTACTTTACGAACCTTGTAACCAATGGCATATTTATATGCCAGTGACTATAAAAGTAAATAAAGTATTTAAACTACCGATTAAAGGTAGAAACTCGCCCGATTGTTACATTTTATTACACGAAAGCTGACAATGCCTTTTTTTTTTCTTTTTTCCCGCTTAGGATTGGCGTGCTCCGCAATAAATGACACCCACCAATCAATCTTGTATATTTTTCTGGAGAATTGAAAGAGTTTTCAGGAGATTTTAATAAATTCAGGAGATTTTCAGGAACTTTTTGTATTTATTTTGCAATTTATAAATTACACCTTGAATAAGCGCGGGGCCTATGAAATCGCGGGGCCCACTGCTACCGCATAGGTTGCAGTGGCCTAAGACCGGCCCTGCCTAGCAGGGACAGAAGGAGAACTAGCCGACCTATCGATGCGCATTGACAAGACTTCCGCAGCATATGGCATGCAAAAAAATGCAGAAAAAAACAAAACAAAATATGACCAATAGCCAGCAGGGCTTTAAAAGAGGCACTAGTATTGGAGGTGTTGAAGGTGAAAAGCTAACTAGCGTTAGCAACTTCAAATACCTCCGAGCTATTGTCTCGGATGAGGGAACAAAACCTGAACTACTGGTCCAAATAGCACAGACAACAGCAGCCCTTTCAAAACTTAAAACAATATGGAAAGACAAAGGCTTAGCCCTCGGCACCAAAATCAGACTGATGCGCTCCCTGGTCATGGCCACATTTCTATATGCTTGTGAGTCTTGGACGCTGACTGCAGAGCTAGAGAGGAGGATCCTAGCAATGGAATTGAGATGCTACAGAAGGATCCTAGGCATCACATTCAAAGACCGCATCACAAATCAAGAGATTAGAGACAGGGTCATTGCAACATTCGGACCCCATGCTGACCTACTAACTACTGTGAAAAAAACGTAAGCTTAAAATCTATGGCCATATAACAAGATCTTCGGGGCTCGCAAAGACCCTCCTGCAGGGAACAGTACCAGGAAAAAGAAGAATAGGCAGACAGAGAAAGCGGTGGTAGGACAACATAAAAGAATGGACGGGGCTGCCATTGAAAGAGGTTTAAAAAGGTAAAGGATAAGAGGAATGGAAAAAGACGGTCTACAGACTAAGGGATAAGTAACAGGTAAGGCTGCGGCCTATTTGGAAAAGCCAAGCTATTGGACTTAAGACACTTACTTAACAAAATCGTCATCCAAACAGCAGCATATACATTCGAGACATGGAAATCAGCTGCCAAAATTGAGAATAGAATAAATGTGACCTAACGAAAAATAGCTAAGACGAATTTTTGGAGTCAGTTACAAAGATCGGTTCTCTAAGAACAAAGCCATCCTATGTCGAACTAGGATTTGACCACTTTCATAAGGTTCACTGGACTTCTGAAGTCTTCTGAATTACGCATACAAGGAATTGCGACACAGATCTACAACAACCCCGTGTCAAAGTTCAAGTATAACAATAAGAATTAATACACTGTGAAAAATCAGTCAATTAAAAATAATCCAATAATTAATAAGCACGCTAATCAATCTATTTGGAATATTGACTAATGAGTAGCGATTGCGAACTATCAACATGACTGTGGAAATGACTAACAAAAACCCTTCTAGCTAGCTTTACACTCCTTACATACATTTCTGACATAAAAGTAAAGTTTCCCCCTTTTTTTTTGTATAGGACATACTATGGTCATATGTTTATTTGACCAACGGTTAGCGAGCAGGGCATTTTGAGGCCAGCACAACAAAACGACCAACTGCCTTTACTTTCCCCAGTTACCCATTAGAGCTGGCTGGGCTGGGTGACCAGAAGAATTCCGTTATTAAAAATAGCAGTCTTCAACGAGATTCGAACCCTAGACTCAAGGTTTGGAAGCCAAGCGCTTAATCACTCATTCACTGCTCACCTTCTCTTGTAGTATAATTAAGAAGAATACCATATAAATAAGTATCGATCTAATTTTCTTAAATTATTGATTTAAAAAGTAGTAAAAAATAGAACAATAGTTCAAAGGGTATCGTCACAGTAACTAGACATGAAATGAGAAGAGGATGGGGAAAAAATGTCGAAAAAAAAAGGACGAAAGATAAATATTCATATACATGAAAAGTAAGAATACGTCTTAAAGTATTTTAATCAACAAAGTTACGCAACGAGACGTCTAACGGACAAAGATAATGCAGCCTAATTTCAGGCAAAGTTCTCATTGAAAACATAAAAGAATAGACGGGCTTGCCATTGAAAAAGATTCAAACAATGGTAAAAGACAGATAAGAATGGAGAAAGACGGTCGATAAATTTTGCCCCAACGGTCCAACAGACTTAGGGATAGGTTAAGATAATGAAAGAATCAGAATGCAGAATTCCACACAAAACCAGTTAAATATAAAATAATTGTTCTAATTCTGCAACGCAAATGCAGATCCTAGTGTTAAAGCAGTGGATACTAAGAAGAGACTTCATGCGTTGCCAGTGACAGATCCTCGTGGAGACAGCCTGCCGCCCAATGGGCCGAACGGTGCTGGAAGATTTAAGTCTTAGTCTAAAGAAAATACAGATCCAATAGTGATAATTGATTAATTAAAAAATGAAAACACGAAATGTACCTTCACAAGCTCCAGATGTGGACAATCTCTAACTAGGTTGAGCAAAGACTGATCAAAGGTCTCCTCCTTCTTGTTTTTCATGACCAGTGTAAAGCTCTTGAGCCATGGCCTGACGATACAAAGAGATATTTTAAATTCCAATGTGTATTTCGTGTTTGTACTAAGATGTATTAGCCCGAATTTCAAACCTTGTCGCCGACAATCTATCACAACTCTGCAAGGCGTTTTGACTACTATTTCGTTCGCACCGCTCTAAAGTTTTGAATTATTTATTGAAAATTGTCGTATGCGTGTGTGCTGTGGTGTCACTATAGGGGTGCGGGCAGCACCGGGAGACACTCACCACGGGGTGACACTCAAACGAAAAAAATATTGCATATTTTAATACAATAAATACCAAAACTTGTTTATATATCGGACGCGGTCATCATCTTATCATCCCTGCCTGTGGTCCCTGCTGGGGCATAGGCCACCAACCAGCTTTCTCCAGGCATCTCGGTTCTGGGGGAGTCACTCCAACTTTCTCCATGTTTTGCCCATCTGCTTGCCATTTGTTTCCAGATCCCGGCGCCATGTGTTCCTGAGTCGTCCTCTCTTCCTCTTTCCTTAGGGGTTCCAGGTTAGGGACGCGGTGTTTGAGAGGTAAAGCTTTTGGCTTTTGAAACTGGAGTCCAGGGTTCGAATCTAAAAAAAAAGAGCTGGATTTTGAATTTTGAGATTTTTCTGGCGCCAATGAGTCCATCCATCTGTAATGGATACCAGACTTTAGTTGGGAAAAGTAAAGGCGGTTTGTCAATGTCCTGGCTAGATGAAACTCTGCTCGCTAACCGTTGGCCAGAGAAACATCTGCCTCATAGACAGCAAAGTCTGAAAGAGGAGCCTTTAATTATGTTCATCTATGTTTAAATTTTAAAAAATGTGGATCCATATACATTTTAAATGTTTAAGTATTTTCGGCACAAATGTTCATAACGTTTCGTTTGGAGGGAGAGGATAAAACTAAAAGGTTATTATAAGAACAAGAATCATCGGTTGTATTTGCATTGTAGATCATCGATATTTGTGTAATGTGTTACTCACGTAAAATAAAAACACCTATCATAAATTTTTTAATACGTAATTATCAGTTCAAAAGTACTACCTTGTGCTAGTGAAAATGTTTTATGAAAGCAGTGTCAATAACTATTCATATGGTGTGTTCCCGAGAGGATAAATGTGGCATTCACATAAGAAAAGTTGCACAAATAAAAACGACATAGAAGTTGTATGTTTAACTAGAGACGCATACTATAAAGGCTCCTAATACATAAGTGTGAAGCAAAGCTATAAGCGAATTTCTCAGTTCATTTGACATTATAATTACAAGTTATCTTAAAGAGTTTGAGTTTTGAGTTTTTTGGCACATCGGCACACTTTAGGCCATGTCGTACCCCTTATCCCTAAAAGATTACTCTTCCTTCAAACCTCAAGAGCTACAGAACTTTCCAATCCATAAATCTACAACTTATATTAATAATGTACATACGTGCTCGTTGACTTTGTCCTGCTTCAATATATGTTTAGAAAAAAAAGTTTGACATGTTTTGGATGTTACTTCAGAGTTGAAGATAAAA
>JADKLZ010001913.1:26903159-26925153 GCA_021533235.1 Biomphalaria straminea
GGCGTGTTAATCTAAATAGAAATAAAACTGTACATTGTAAGATCGCATTACATACATAGCAGCGATGTCTGGCACATTTAAAAAGTTTGTTTTGACCTTTGAGTGTTCTAGTAAAAGTGTAATATTCATTAACTACGTCACGCTGATAATCTGTCTAGATGTGCGGGTATATCTGCAGAGGTAGAGATGAGCACCCCCCACCTCCTTTTGTTTGTTTAGTCCATAACATTGAGATCACAGATAGGCAGCTGACCACATTAACGTCAACGTGTTGACACTGTCTAGAGGCCTATCTTAAGAGGGAACTAAGTTTGTTTACTTGGAGAAGAATTTTTATTAGGGGGCGGGACTACAAGCCATCTCTCTATAAGGTTAATCTGGTTTGGGTTTGTTTATTGTCAATCAAAGGGTCAAAGGACCACAAGCCACACCTTTTATACTATTGGCCGGGTAATAAGTTTGTTTACTTTGAGTTTAGTCTCAATTAGGAGGCTGGACTACAAGCCAAACAGACACTGACCAGTGGTATCTGGGAGGGCTCAAGAGACTCAACACCCTTAACTTCCGATTTCTTTAACCCATGACAATGTATTGATAGGCATTGACCATTCTTAAGCCAGAATGGATTAACGCAAATTGTTAAGACGTATTGACATTGTCTATAGGTCAACAGATGATGACACTAAGTTTGTTTACTTGGAGAGAAATGTATTGGTGTATGTAGTTTTTTTTCCTAGTCTTAAAACCTTTAGAAAGAAAGCTAATTTCATTGCTTAATCCTATTGACTTAATATATAGGGCCTAAATGAAAACCTTACAGTAAAATTTAACATCACAGAAAATAAATTGATCTAAAGCACCATAGTATGCTGGAATGTTAAGAAACACTTGACCTCTGTAACTAGTGTACGGATAATTTAGTCTAACTATTTGCTTGACTGACCATGCCAATGTGTTGTTTTTTTTTATTTGCCTGCACACTAAACACTATTGCGTATGCCTAAAGGAAAAAAAGCGTGAATGTCAACACAATCATCTATACCAGTGGTTCCCAAACTTTTTTGTCCCGTGGACCCCTTGACATGTTTTCTGGTCTTCCGTGGACCCCCTGTTTAAGTTATATTGAATTTTTGAAAATTCATCGATTTCAAATTACGCATTTTGTTTAAATGATTTCCAACCAGTGACACGATGAGTGCAAAAGTAATTTAAAACTACATTTTAAGTTGAATTAATGTTTTGTACAATAAAATTATGAACAGAATTGAAATTTAAACCCATTATGTGACAGTTGATATGTATCGTTATCTATCACTAAACACATTGGAAACTTTTTGTTTTTAAAGATTTGCAAGCTTGACTTCCATTGCTACGGAGATTATTTTTCATATAGAGATTTGTTGTTTTAGTAAAAGGTTTCACATAGAGCTATTTTTCGTGGATTTCTTGAGCCATAATAATTTGAATAAAAAAAATACAACACTGCCAGACTTACATTTGAAGAAATAAATATTTAGCTTTATTCCAACAGAGCTCAAGAATTTAGTGAACTCTTCTACAAAATACCATTGCGCTAACAGAGTTTTCATGGATTGTTCTCAGAAAGCCACCACAAACGAAGGAGCTGGAATACTCATTGAATGGCCCAATGGAGAAAAAATAATTTATCATCAACTTCTCAATGTCAGGTCAAAGAAAGATTTTGTGGGTGTATTCTGAACTTTATCTTTGAATGTTTGAAAGTTTTGCAAACCTTTATCTTTTTATTAGGGTGGCATCAAATGATTCTCCAACTTAATTGATCTCATAGCGTCATAAAAAATGGCACATTAACACTCTCTTGTTTGACAAGGAAGTAATGGCGTTCAATTTCAAATACTTAACGCTTGTCAAGTAATACACAATGGAAAGCTGACCAACCCTTTTCAAGTAAAAACAGGAGTAAGGCAGGGATGTATGCTTTCGCCCTTGATATTTTTACTGCTGATTGATTGGGTCATGAGGCAGACAGTCTTAAATAATAAAAGCGGCATACAGTGGACACTAACACAGCATTTAGAAGACCTGGATTTCGCCGATGACATCTGCCTCCTCTCCCATACTTAACAAAATGCTCAGACCAAACTCACCATACTCTCAGAAATAGCAAAACAGACTGGACTCCTCATCAATAAAAAGAAAACAGAAGTTATGAGGATCAACAATAGACAAGAGAACCCAATCATGCTACAGGGAGAAAACATCCTTGATACAGACCACTTCACCTATCTCGGAAGTAGAGATAGCAAAGACGGTGGAGCTGATGATGATATACTAATTCGAATAAATAAAACTAGGTTTGCCTTCTCAACTCTTCAAACAATCTGGCGCTCCAAGGCGGTATCTCTACATAACAAGATAAGAATCTATAATACTAACGTTAAGTCTGTTCTCCTTTACGGTTCAGAAACTTGGAGAGTCACTAAAAGAAATATGGAAAAGCTCCAAACTTTTGTTAACAGATGCCTACGCCGGATATTAGGAATTAGGTGGCCAGAAAAGATAACCACTACCGATTTGTGGAAAAAAAAAACAAGACAAAAGCCCATAGCACAAGACATTACCAAACGAAAATGGAGCTGGATAGGACACACCCTGCTGCGAAAACCAGCTACCAATGTTGCAAGGCAGGCTCTTGACTGGAATCCACAAGGAAAGAGGAAAGTGGGCAGACCCAAGCAAACCTGGAAGAGGTCAGTCATCAGTGAAGCTGAGGGTACTGGAATGAAATGGGAGCAGATGAAGAAAGCTGCTCAGAACCGAGTTCGGTGGAGAGTTGTTGTTGCGGCCCTATGCTCCCCTGGGAGTACACAGGATTAAGTCAAGTCAAGTAGTGCTGAGAATTAGTTCTGCTGTAATTTGGTGCTTTGTGTTTTAACTGATGAATGTTCCTGTCATTTTCTCTTCACATTTGAGCATGTAATTGCGTATATAGCTTCTCATAACTGCATTGATAACAAATTGAAGATATTCCTGCAATATAGATCTACTACTTTTTAGTTACTTAGTGTATTTGTAACACAAAGGTACACTATCCGTAGCAGGACCAAATCATGAAAGGTGCTCCATTTGTTGCTCTGATAAAATAGTTACAGGTTTTGCCTTTTCTTCGAATGATTCCTTCAAAACATCAAATGTGTATTCGACTTTATTGTCAATTATCAGTTTTAACAAAAAGAGATTTTGTCGTGAATTTCTTTATCCATAAATAAACGAACATGTGCCCAAAAATGCTTCATTACAGGCACAACTCAGTTCATAAATAGACCTTTCAACTATTTGTTGCTTAGAAGAATACTTAGCAAATATCATATGCAGGTTTGTGTACAAAATAGTTTTAAAAACTTCAGCGGCTGGCTAAATCGTTCATTTTTTTTTTTGCCAATTGTATGTCATTTTCATACTTTTGCACGATATTTTTAGACACAGCAAACCATTATATTTTCCTTAAAATCTGAAAGCAAATATTTTGTCAATTGTAGATCTTTTCTCAACATTTTTCATGAAGTGTTTAGTTTTTCAAATCTTATCAGGGTGGCTTTGTCTCCAACGATCCTCCACTTAGGTGGTTTCATGGTGTTATTACATAAAATGTTGTTAAATAAAAGACACATAAGCAATATAAGTTCGATTACAAAAGAAGAAAAAAAATGAAAATTAACACCACAGACTTTTTTATTTAGATTCAGCCATGTTAAATATTAGTTATCTCTAGACCAAATTAAGTTATTTGAATGAGATATTAAAATTTAAAATATGTTTTTCTTTCCAATCGTATAATAAAACTGTTGTGGCCTAGCTATAATAAAGTATAAATAATGTCTATTTGTATGATATAATAGGTGATATCTTTAATGTGAGATTTATATTAAACTAAATTCCTTCTTAAATGAGATCCACTCTCGTGGACCCCCATTTGCATGTCATGGACCCCCAATTATTTTTTTCACTTTCGTGGACCCCTTGGAAGTCCTCGTGGACCCCTGGGGGTCCACAGGGACCACTTTGGGAATCACTGAGATTCTATACACACTACACTTGGACAACATGCGTAGGTTCACTACGTCTATCTCTGACCAGGTTGTTACAATCAATCGAACGCAAAATCCATTTATGTTTCTTTTTTGGTAGGTAGGGTGTGGATGAGTTTTCGTCTATATTTGGTTTCCTAATGCTCTTTGATCTATTTATCAATAGAACTCAACATCAATAATGTAGGTGTAATGGATGTTCCTGCTGTTAATAAAATATCTTTTGCCACAAACGGATTAATAAATATATGACCTACTACGCTTCAGATTCCAACTATTAACTTACAGCTATCAGTATGAAGTTCTTGAAGCTAGAACCAGAAACAATCTTTGGACTTAAAAATACAAGTCTGATGACCGATTGTTGGTCGAAATTTTTGAACACATACATTCAACCACCATACAAGCCGGATGAGAGATTTACATTAGTAACTAGTAAAATATATACTAACATATTTTACAGTGACCCTCCAACACACAGCCTATATGGTTGGTGGCTTCGTACATACACACAGACACGCTCATGCTATTCATGATGATGCTACACAGATTAATTTCTGTTTATAAATATTATTAATCTTTAATAAATCAATCAGTAACAGAGTTTAAAACAATAAAGTATATAAAAGGAAAAAAAATAATACCAACAAATATAGGTATGTTATATAACAGTTCCGTATCCGAGATTGGGTGTTGGAGAAATAACGTGTACAAACTTTTTACCAGACAGAAAGACAGAAATGATGTACGCTTTGTTATAACAACTTACCAGACACTTCCAGCTATTTTGTTCAATAAGAGAGTTGGTAAATTTAAGGTTCGCAGACAGAGTGAGATATCCCAGCTGACCTCTTCGAGCTCGTGCAAGGGAGACAATAAGTTCATCGGTGAGATAGTATATAGAGATAGAAAGTTTGGTCAACTTCTTCAGTGACGTCAGCCGTGTTTCAAACCAATCCCAGTCTGTAAAAAACTCACCATAAAAATATTCAGAAACATTCATTGTTTCTAGAGTGTTTCTGGAGTTTTCAAACAAAGTGTCCAAGACCTCTTCCCCCTCAGTTTCTGGCCAGCGGGCGTCAGGCATTTTAAAGACTTTCAGACACACACTAGAGAGCATCTTAGTTAATTTACGGCTTATTCGTTTGATGAATGTCATATCGGGGCTAATCCCATCATCTAATTGAAGGTCGTAGACTTTGAAAGAGGTCAATAAAGGTAACTTTAAACCAGTGAGAAACAGGTGGAACTGCTTGGCCATTTTATTACAAAAACAATCAAGCGCGTCAAGGTGTTGGCACCTAACTGACAATGTTTGAAAATGGGGTCCAAAATTTTGTGTACAAAACAACATGTCTACTTTTGTCTTTTTCTTGACGCGGATAGAGCAATCAAAAATAAATGTCTGGCTACGCCACAGATTTGGACTACTAAAGATTAAAGACTTCCAGGTTGTACACACAGACATGGCCTGTAGAAGATCATCTCTGTTCAGGAAGCTAAAAATATGTTCAAGAACTTCCAAGGGAAAACTCGACAAGGAAGTCTCATTCAATACCTGTATAACATTCTGAGTAATTTGTTGTATCGATCTGCTTCGTAGTTCCATAGTTGGTGTCTATTTACATTAATTTGACATGTTCTCATTAAAGACTTTGGTTTAATGTAAACAAGTCGTTCATATAGCAGTCAATTAAAGATTGTGCGTACAGGCACGGAATATTTATGTTTCTTCAAGTGCAACCCAGTTTTATCTAGATAGGTGCGCATTTAGAACTTTTATCTCAACCATAGACATACACATTTGAGACCAAAAGAAAATCTGCCGCCGAGGACAAACGCAGACAAAAAAAAATCTAAACAGACCACTTGCGGACAATGGTTTTGCTTGCCGCAGTTTGGCAAAATATGTAGGTCACAGCTGGGACTGCACAGCCACGGGAAACACTGTATTCCTCACTAATATTTGGATTCGAAGTTAAGCCACTGATATATATATATATATATATATATATATATATATATATATATATATATATATATTGGTTGAGTATATGTATATATTGTAACGAACTTCACTTTTCTAATCAGGCCTTCTGCTCACACTGCTTTACACAACACAGCACACCTAATACAAGAACTTAACAAGAGCTTCATTAACAACAGTGGCGATTTAATAACAAACACATCAACCACAGCTAATACACACAATTGTCTACACTAATTTCAAATGCTTAGTAACACAATAGAACTGTCTAACTAACACAACAGAACATCTAATACAGCGCGTACATGCTACATTTTCAAAACCTTCTTCTTCACACCAGTCCTAACTGTCTCTCTCTCTAACTGTACTCGACTACCACTCTGACTGTCCGACACACACACAGTTCTAGTTATCACTGTCTTTCTCTCCGCTGGACTGTTCTCTCCGTCCAAGCTCGGGTCATGCGCAGATCACACTAGGTACAGTAGTTGGTTGACCTGTGTGACGCGCATAAAGTCTGTGTGCCAGTGGGTCTCACACATGTAAACACATTCAGTCCACCACTGTAGAGTTGTAACAATATGTATATGTCTATGATCACATGACAACCTTAGTTAACCGTTGGCCACAGAAACAGATGGCCTTTACATTTTCTGCTCTTTAGATCGCAAGGTCGTATCGGGGAACTTTTATTTTATTTCCACCCTCCCACATGTTTGGGTTTTCATAACTTTTCGTCTACTACTAGATAAAGAATGATATTTATTGTAGATCTTGAATTGAAAATGCAACAATTTTCTTATATGGATATGACGGCTATTTGAAAGTTATCGTTGCTTAGATTCTTACGTCCTTTTGTGTTTGTGTCTAAGTTACATTACAATTTAGGCCATTTCGTGCCGTAATCCTTTAAGGGTGAAGTCTGTGCTAGTAGTGCACAGTTGCATTCTATACAGTTAATTCATTAAAAGCAAGGTCTATTCACAACCAATTGTTTTGCTCCCGTTGTTAGATATGTTGACTAGTCACTACTGAATATTTTTTTTTTAATTTAAAAGTTGACAATTAAAAAAAATCGTTTTCAACCTTTTGCTTCTCAAATTAAGACGTATAACTCTTTTGAAGACTGTACTTTTCTTATTATCCTAGTTGTCCCCCTTAGTTTCCTGTGAATGCAGGAGTTTTCAGTACTGGCATAGGGTTTTAGAAAAAGCAAAAAACCCTCATCACATCCCATAATATATTCTGCCCCTTGACATTCGTCATAGGAGTGCTGTAAAAGTACAGAAACTTTCTGTCGGAATTAATCAAGACTATTTTTATTACAAACACATTTTATTATGTATTTTCACAACACAGCAACATTAAACAATGACATAATTTATCTACATTTTTTTTCTACTATTTAATGAATTATTGATGAATTCAATCAACAAGCAATTAAATAGCAATTACCATGCAATTACGCATAATATCCAGCAAACTTTATCAAATACGAAAATACATTCTAGCCTGATGTTACATACTGCGTGTATGTCTGGAATTTAATCACATGAATTATATAATATAAATTATTGGCAATGTTATGGAAGCAATATGTATTTTGAATAAATGTTTCTAAATGTTTAAAAAAAAATCTTTCAAAAGAAAAGTAATTTTATAAACTGATCAGTTCCAAAAGATTAAAGACACAAAGATAACTAATATAATCAAAAGTATAAAAAGGAAGTTTATAAACAAGATATGCGGGGCGCCTTCAGTTATCTATTCTCTGGAGAATAATGCATTTCTTTCTTGAGTTCTGAAGCTTAATATAGCAAAATTAAAATATACCAGTCTATTTATATAAAAAAAATTGTCGAATAATAGACATACATACAAAACACTGAAGACAAAAAAAAATACACTGCAGGCCTGCAGCTACCTCTTAACGAAAGGCTTTATCAAGACTAAATCCGGCTCTGATCCGGATTACCAAATTTCAATCCCAGGAACTTTAACTTTCTTACTTTACTACACACTGAAGAAAGACATTATTTTAAAAATATAGTTAGCTGAATGGCCTTATATAATATAAAATAGCCTATATACACTTTGTACTGAATTATATTGAATCGGTCATAGTTTTGAAGCCATTTAGGCTGCTCGAAATTAGTCGAAACATCTCTTTCTTTAGTCATTTAAAAAATTGTATAAATGAGATCATGCCGTCAGTCTATTGTTGAGAAGCTCCGTGAAGGTCAGAAGGCTGGTCAATATGGTCTTTAAGTTCAGAGGCTTTCTCCTCAACGAGACTATTGGTGTTGATTTTTTTTGTTCCGTGGATCCATGCTAGCGAGAGGGGGCTGGCGTCTCTTTGCGACCATCCTGTTGATTGTCTTGACTGTGTCTTCCGAGTAATAGGAAACTAAAATCTGGACAAAATGAAACAGAAATATTTTTTAAAGATTTTAAAACAATAATAACTGTTACAAATACATTTTTTAAGACAATACCTCCATAATATCACGTAAAAAAATATTATAAAAATATTAATTTTAAAAACGTTTTAGCTCATATAGGGTGTCGAACTAGTGATTTGGATACCGTTAGGTTATTAAACGAACAATTTTATCAATGGACCTCATTCACCAATCGTAAATAAACACATTTAGCCACGTCAAAATATTGATAAAACCATGAAAAATACGTATCAGGTGACAACCTTTATCCATTACATAATTTTTATATACGATATATAGAATCACGTGGCTATATGTTGTTCCTTCACGATTGGTGAATGAGGTGCATTAGGGTAGCGGGAATTCAATTATTTATTAGTACTTCATTACATGTAAATGATTTGGAACTTTTTAGATCTAGCCTATGTCTACATTTATTTCTAGATCTAAAATCTAGACGTAATCAGTCTAAGATTTAC
Organism: Biomphalaria straminea; assembly: GCA_021533235.1. NCBI lineage: Eukaryota > Metazoa > Mollusca > Gastropoda > Planorbidae > Biomphalaria > Biomphalaria straminea. Next base: position 26,912,137 of record JADKLZ010001913.1, read on the forward strand.
GTAAAAATATATGCAAAGCTTAGATAATCTATTAATAAACTTTAAACAACTTTTAATTTAATAAACAACTCGGTTCTCAGCACACTACGGCTGACTACACTATGTTTTGTTTTTTTACTCCAATTAAGACAAATATAAATTTATTTCTTTTATACTTTGAAAATAATAATAGTCAAACTAGAATTTTCCCCGTGTAGCTAACCATCTCTTTTCTCACATATTTGAATAGTTAAATTTCTAGGAAGGTCGTTACAGCCATTTTAGGGGTATGCGCCTATGCAGGTTCCAGAAAATACTGAATTGGATAGAGCTTTTATAAAATGCTTATATTGAGTGAAATTTCATTCTTGATTTTGAGTTGAGCATAACATTTATTTGAATAGATCTAGTCTGCGGCTTATTTGGGCAAGCCAAGCTATTGGACTTAGGATACTTAACACAATCGTGATCCCAACAGTAGCGTATGCATTCGAGACATGGAAATCAGATGCCAAATTTGAGATAAAAAGACAAAATGTGGTTTAAAAAAAATGGCTAAGACGGATTTTAGAAGTCAGCTACAGTGATCGGGTCTCTGGGAACAAAGCCATTCTATGCTGAACTGGGATTCGACCACTTTCGTGAGGTTCTCGGGACAAGTCCTCTGAATTATGCATACAAAAATGCAGATCCAACTGTGATAAGTGATTAATGTTACGCGACCAGTGTAAGATTCTTAAGCCATGGCCTGACGAAACAAAGACATATATTCGAATGTGGATTTCATGTAAGTACTAAGATCTATCATTCCGAATTTCAAACCCCCAGTCGACAATCTACCGCTGTTGAGCAAGACGTTTTCATTACTATTTCTTTCGCGCCGCACTTTAGTTTTAATACATTTGTTAAAGATCGTTGTTATGGAATGTGTATGGGCCGCACCGGGGTGACACATACCACGGGGTGACACCCAAAGCGGAAAAAGAAAGTGCACTTTTTAATAAAATAAATACCCAAACATGTTTATATATGGGACGCGGTGGTTGAGAGGTAAAGCTCTTGGCTTCAGAACCTGAGGTCCTGTGTTCGAATCTCGGTGACGAGTGGGATTTTGATTTCGGGAATTTTAAGAAGCCCATGAGTCCACCCAACTGTTATGGGTACCCGACCTTAGTTGGGGAAGTTAAGGCGGATGTCATTGTACTGGCTAAATGACACTGTGTTCGTCAACAGTTGACCTGAGAAACAGATGAACTTAACATTATCTCTTCACAGATTGCAAAGTCTGAAAGGGGAGACTTTAATTATATTTATGTATGTTTAAATTTAAAAAATTGTTTATATATTTTAAAAGTTTTAGTTGCTCTTTTTGTTTGGTACAAAAGTCCATAACGTTACTTTAGGAGGGAGAGGATAAAGTGTTTTCCACTTACCCATAATGAGTTCTTACGTGTTCCAACACGATTTCCATCTCAGCTAATTCAAGTGAATAAGAGTTACGAGGTAATATAATCTTCAGTTTGGTAACAGGGAGTATGGAGTCAATTAAGGCTGGGAGGGACTGATGAGGACGGGCCACGTGACCCACTATCTTGAATGAGACTTCTATCTTGGGGCACGCTTCCAACTATAGGAAGTATTAAAATGATTAGTTGATCTGTTTGATATGAGATTATAAGAATAGTACGATGCTATATACATATGTGTATTCGAAATATCACTGACTGACTTATTCATATATTCATGATATCTCTTTGAAGTACTGAATGGTTTACATCATTTTTTAAAACAGGTTTGTCTTACCTACAGCTTGTTGCCCAATGCGCCAAACGGAGCGGGATAACCTAACTCCAAGTCTAAGTAAGTTGCCTTACCTCATAGAAAGCAACTAAACAGTTCATGTTACTTCTGATGTCCATGAAAAATCTTTTTTTTTTAATCTTTGTTTTGTTGGGTTTTTTTTTTTTTCGCCGGCCCCCCACACTTTCGCACTGATTTTTAATATAAGTTTAAAAAAAAATGACCACATTGCCCATTTCCTTACAAATTCAACACTAAAGTCTAAATGTCACAGCATTGTTTGAGAATCACTGTGACATGAGGTGAACTGTAGGCGCACAAAGTAAGCGTGCCTTTTGCACGGGGAAAAATATTGCCTATAAGATAAGATAAGATAAGATAATTTTATTGATCCAATAAAATGGAAATTCAGTTTTATTACAATTGACAACCTCAGCGTAACTACTGTACAAAAAGCAATACATCATTAGATATTGATAAATGTGTATTTGATCTGATAACAAGTAAGTTATCTAGTGTTTCCTAATATCAGTTGTTCAAAAAGTGAGCTCAAAGACACTCAAGTTAGCAGAAGTACTATAAAACCTGGAAGGCTGAGAGCTTAACATCATGACTAGCTAACAACGCTACACACATAAAGACGTTACACTAAATACACCTGTTTTTATAGCACAAAAATACACCTGTTTTTATAGTAGAAAAAATATTTTTTTCTCCCATTCTCAGAGCACTAGATTAAAACTAAACACAAAAAACATAAATACCCCCTTCTCCCCTCCTAACTCTTTAATTAATACGACAAGTCTTTTTGAATGATTGTGAACTAAAGAGTAAAGTAGGATACACAATTTGACAAGAGTAGATCTAATTCTGAATATAGAATTCAAAAGCTAATGGTAATGTTGGGAAGAAGGCGGTATCTTGGTGAATGTTTACATGATCGTTTTTTTAAATACATAAAAAAAGTTCACACAGGGCTCGAGTCCTCAAAGGGACTAAGTCAACTTATACCACCACATCTGCCAAGTATAATCTCTTTCCCTTTTTCAATGAACCAAAGTAAATAATTAATCACCAATAGTTAATTAACCAATTGGTTACTTTTTTATTCATTCTTTTGTTACCTGGTTAAATAAATAATTGTGCAAAATTTCAGCTTAATCCGAGATTGGGTGTTGAATTAATAGTATGTACAAACTTTTTACCAGACAGACAGACAGACAGAGATGATAGAAGTTTTGTTATAACAACTTACCAGACATTTCCAGCTATCTTGTTGAATACGAAAGATCCTAAATTCAATGTTTGCAGACAGAGAGAGCTTTGCCAGCTGACCTCTTCGAGCTCGTGCAAGGGAGACAATGAGTTGATCGGTCAGACAGAATAGAGAGATAGACAATTTCCTAAGCTTTGTCAGTGAGGTCAGCCCCGTTGAAAACCAATAATTCCAAGCAGCAGATAACCTACCTGGTCTGTAAAAATATTCAGCAATATTTAGCGTTTCTAGAGTGTTTCTAGAGTTTTGAAACACAGTGTCCAAGACATCTCGACCCTCAGTTTCTGGCCAGCGCGCGTCAGGCATCTTAAAGACTTTCAGACCACATGCCATAGAGAGAATATGAGTTAATTTACGGCTTATTAGTTTGGTGACTATCTTATTGGGGCAAATCCACTGAAGTAATTGAAGGTCGTAGACTTTGAAAGAGGTCAATTCAGGCAACTTTAAACCAGTGAGAAACAGATGGAACTGCAGGGCCATCTTTCTGCAATAACAATCTAGCACCTCAGGGTGTCGGCACCTAACTGACAATGTTTGAAAATGGGGTCCAAAAGTTTGTGTACAAAACAACATGTCTACCTTTTTCCTTTTCTTGACGTGGAGAGTGCAATCAAAAATGAATGTCTGGATACGCCAAAGCTTTGGACTATTAAAGATTAAAGACTTCCAGGTTGTGCACACAGACATGGCCTGTAGAAGATCATCTCTGTGCAGGAAGCTTAAAATATGTTCCAGTATTTCCATGGGAAGACTTGAGAGAGATGCTTGTTGCCTTGTCTGCATATCAGTGACTTTCCTCTTCTCGGTTGTCAGTTGTGTGAATTTGCTTTTATGTTCCGTATTAATATTTTGTAAATAACACACCGTTCTTGGTAAAAGCTTTATTATATAAGATACGATGAGAAAGTTTCAATAGGATGTAAACAAATCCTCCATTTTCTTGCCAACTTTTCATTTCATATACTCTTGATATAAAATGTTTACAGTCTTTTATTGAAATGCTGTCAAGGTGCGCAAATTTAGTCTAGAAAGGTGCGTATATAAAACTCTTATGAAGAATGTCTGCTTCACAGAACTATGTATTGTATATCATGCCGCACCCTCCCCTCGTATTTGTAAGTGAAACGCCCCTTCCTTAAAAACACATTTTTGGTCCATGTATTTTATTACACACTGCCATTTATTGATAACGCATGTCTTATTAGTTTTTAAAAAAAATGTTTCTCGAAGTATAGGTGACATCCTTTTTTTTTTGGCAAACTTAAAACAGAAAGCCTTCTTAATCAACCAGAACATTTCAGGCCTCCATTCATTTTTAAATTTACAAAGCTGAAGCTCTGAAACACATTTTGTACCCCCCCCCCCCCCTTGAGCATTTAAATTCTTGAATCAAGCTTATCATCATTATCATCATACTCCATTTGAGTGAGTGCTTGAAAAGCTCAAATCCTCTCTTGCAAAAGCCCTGGACAGAAACCCTACCGTCTTGCGTAGTGCATAAATGTTGCCATACAGGTCAAGAATTTTCGGTTTCCTAGAGCTGTCAAGACGAAGATCAGCAAGTCTGGGGCAGTCAAACAGAATATGAGGCGCGGTTTCCTTTCCCCGCAGCTGGGGCACCGTGAATCAAAATTTGGCCTTAGCCGTGAGAAATATGAGCCAACAGGTCAGTGGCCTGTCGTGCACTGTGCTATAATAGCTTGTTCAGGCCTGGACAGCCTCCGCTACTGGGAAGTGCGGTCAGGGCGCTTCATGCGCTTTTAGACTCCACGGGCTTTTTTGGGACTTGTCCCAGCACTCAAACCACTTTTCCATTTGTTTTTTTTTTAATTATAACCAGAGCATGATGAAAACTTATAGACCTTACTCTACACTGCTCGCTCTAAGGAGCACCACCCCAAACCCCCCCCCCCCCCCCCGGATTAAGTTAAAACTTTGAAGAATTATTCATTGCCCTTTACAATACACGGATCATTCTAAGAAACAATTAATTATTTTATCCATGACACGTATTTCATGAATTTAATTTGGAATAGATTCAATAATAACCAAAGGGAGATACGTCTTGTGTAAGTCTTATGTCCTACGTCATAGCCTAATAATGTGAAATTAAAAATAGATAACTGTAAACTTTCCATTTTCATAAGAACTTGTTTAGCTCAGTGGGTAGTGTGTCGGCTTACCAACAAAGAAGGCACGAGCCCTTGAGTTTAAATTCTAGCCGGGAAATGTATTTCCCATGTTTGGAGGCGCGGTGGCTGAGTGGTAAAGCGCTTGGATGCCAAACCGAGATCCCGAGTTCGTATCCTTGTGAATCCTGCTTTTTTTTTTTTACATTGGTGGTCTTTTAGTGCCGCTGTGTCCACCCAGCTCTAATGGGCACCTGACATTAGTTGGGGAAAAGTAAAGGTCGTTGCGATGGCCACATGACACCCTCGTCAACCGTGGGCCACAGAAACAGATGGTCTGCTCTATAGTTCGTATAGGAGAACCTTTACTTTTTCCCACCAAATTTAGATATTAGGAGTTTTCCTTCTCCTTCTAGATAAAGATTGATATTTATTGTAGATCTTGAACTAAAAATCTAACAATTTTCTTATATGAATATGAAGTTATTCCACACACTCTAGACCGTGCAATATATTTTGGGTCTCTAGATATTTGTGTGTGTGTGTATAAGGGGGGCTTAAATGATTATAATGTGTTTTGATCAAGGTTGATGGGACTCAACATATTGTCTTGCTCCCGGTGCTAGCTATTTCGGCTAGCCAACACTGAATACATTGATCATTTTTACTTCAAAGTTTAAAAAAATACATACTAAATCTTTACAAACCTTTCACTTCTCAATTAAAGGAAGGTAACTGTTTTGAAAGCTGCACTATCCTTATTGTCCTTGTTGTCCCCCCTTAGCTTAATATGAAAGCTGAATACCGACAAAGGATTGTTGAAAAATAGAAAGCAAAGACCCTCATCTCATTTGGTCTAGATCTATATTCTGTCCCTTGACATTCGTTGTAGGGTGCTGTAAAAGTTCGCGTCCACTTTTCTCATTCACAAGCTGTTTTTTAGCAGATGAAAATACGAGTCCTTACTTCCCCTGAACTGCATATGATTTTTAATATATAAATGTAGGCCTTGGATAGAAGCTTTAAGAATTAATCATGTAATATACCACGGTTATTATGATACATTTATTCTACTAAGTACTATTTAATAAATTATTGATGGATGCAATTAACAAACAATTAATTAGAATTTAAGCATTTAATCCATTAAAATAAAATAAATGTTAGTGAATATCATGATTGGTAATGATAAAAAAATACATAACTGTAGTTTTATCATATGAATTACATAATATATGTTGGTATCGTCCATCTATATTATTGACAATGTTTGGGAAGCAACAAGTATTTTAAATAAATGTCTCTAAATGATTTAAAATAGTTAAATCTTGAAAAAAAACTTTTATAAACTGATCTCTTGCAAAAGATGTAAGATGTAAAAATAACTAATATAATATATGATATAAAATATATACACTTTTTACTTATTATATTTAGGCTGATCTAAATATGACTTTCTATAGTCGTTGGCAGAATTGTATAAATGAGATCATGCCGTCAGTCTATTGTTGAGAAGCTCCTTGCAGGTCAAACTGTCGGTTAATGGAGTCTTCACGTTCAGAGGCTTTCTCCCCAACGAGACTGTCGGTGCAGACTTTTTTGTTCCGTGGACCCATGCTAGTGAGAGGGGGCTGACGTCTCTTTGCGACTATCCTGTTGATTGTCTTGACTGTATCCTCCGAGTAATAGGAAACTGAAGTCTGGACAAAATGAAACAGAACTATTTTTAAAAGACTTTAAACCAAGAATAACATTATGAATACATTTTAGACAATATCTCCATTATACCACTTCAAATAAATTAAAATATTTAAAAAAAAAAAAAAAAAAAAATTTATATAGTTCGTCCATCGTGGTTCGATTATGACCAATTTTTCATCCATGGGGACTGCGGGCTTTGCACTGGGGTTTTGTGCCTCCTCGTGTGGCTGGTGAGACCTATGTGAGCCAGGAATGTTCAGTTGCACACTGGGCAGGTTATTCCAGCTGGAGCTAGTGTCATTGGCCTTGATTTTCTTCTCTGGTGTTTTTCTTCTGCCAGCGCTGTGCTCTTTCCCTCAGCAACCTGTGCGCCAGTTTTCACAGCGCGACGACATGATGCTCTGTCATGTGCCTCAGTCTCCCAAGTGGCTAGGTCTTTGCTGAACACCTTCAGAGAAGCTTTGAGTGTGTCCCTGGAGGGTTTTCTTTGACCGCCTTGCGAGAGATTTCCTTCGCTTAGTTGGCCATACAATAGTTGTTTAGGGATGCGGCGGTCTCTCGGAGATGCGACATGTCCATCGCAGCTGGGACTTCATTGTGTGAATGCTTTGCAGACCCGTTCGTTGAAGGACTTCAATTCAAAAGTAATCTATATTACATTTATGTAAAAATATAGATAATCTATAAAGAAACTTAGTGTAACTTTAAATTTAACAAACAACTCGGTTCTCGGCACACTACGGCTGACTACACTATGTTTTGTTTACTCCAATTTAAAGCCAAAGATAAATTTATTTCTTTTATAATTTGCGAAATTACAACGATCAAGCTATAGTTTTCCCCGTGTGGCCACCAATCTCTTTTCTCATAAACAGTAAAATTGTTAGAAAAAGCCTCTGCAGCCGTTGTAGGGTTATGTCTCTTGGCAGATTCCATGAAGTACTGAATTGGATAGAGGTTTGCAAAAGCTTATATTGAGTGAATTTGCATCCTTTGTGCTGATCATAAAATGAATTTGAAAGATGTAGATGCGGTCTATTTGAATATTCCAAGCTATTGGACATAAGACACTTACATAACACAATCGTCTTCCCAACATTGTGTTACATTGAAATCAGCTGCCAAATTTGAGAAAAAAGGCTAAATGTGGTTTAACGAAAATGGCTTAGAAGAATTTTAGAACTCACAGAAATTGGGTCTTTTCGAGCAAAGCCATCCTATGCTGAACTAGTAATCGACCACTTTCACGAAGGTCGCGGGACAAGTCCTCTGAATTACGCATAGGCCTACAAGGAATTGCTATGAAATGGAGGCTAATATAGCGCAAACAGTTCATTTAACTGTTGATCTACACGGGAAGTATTAACATCTGTCCACTTAAAGTACACAAGCCTGTGTCCCATGTGTTCGCTAATCACACACAGGGCTACAATGACCCGCGTCAAAGCTCAAGAACAACGATATGAATAAATGCACTGCACAAAAATCAGGCGATCAATAATAATCCAACAATTAACAAGTACACTAATCAATCTACTTGAAATATTGACTAATGACTAGCGATTGCAAACAATCACCAATGAGTGTAAACAAGGACCAACAAGAAACCCTTCTAACTGGCTATATGTTACTAAAATAAAATTCTACATGCCGCCATTTCTTTCTGGATTCTTTGTAGGAAAGTCTACAAGCTTCTTAGTTTATTTAAAACGGTTAGCTAGAAGAATCAGTTTTTTGACCATAATATAGCATGACATTAGTTAGGGAAAAGTAAAAGGGGTTGGTCGTTGTTGTGCTGGCCACATGACACCCTCGTTAACTGTAGGCCATAGAATCAGAAGACATTTACATCAATTGCCCTATAAACCACAAGGTCTGAAAGGGGAACTTTACTTTTTTTTTAAAGCTTTACACCAGCTTGAACTAGAGACTAGAGTTGTTTAAATCTCTGAAGGCAAAGCACTTATACACATACATGATGTTACTTTATTGTTTAATGCTTTGGTGATGGATACGTTTATAATTGTTTAAAGAAAATTATAATAATTTGTGTGTAATGCTGGAATGTAATAAAGAGTCAGCAAAAGAGAAAGTGAAAGAACTTTCAAATGTTTGCTTCCTCAGGCGAATGTCAAACGGTGAAAATGTTTTCAGGTAGCGGGTGTATTGCTCTGCCCCCTCCCAATTTTTTTTTTCTTTACACACTCTTTTCAGCAAGATCTAATTATAGATTTAAATCTATCGATTGGTTCAATGAATGGTTTGAACTTAAGAGTCGAAAACTGAAACCACCAGAGCTCACATTCAGTTATCGTTTTATTTTGTTCAATTGCTTTTCTATATCGCTTCTTTTATGCTCACATCACGCTCAGTGGTCCAAGCTCTTTTGTGGGCCAATGGAGGAAATGTTATCTGGGAGAAGGTTTTCATGGATGCCTTTAGGTACTAAGCAAATACAATCGCTAGAGTCAGGATTCGGACTCAAACCCCATTTTAAGGTGGCTGGGCCGTAGTCAAGTGGTTTTAGGCTCTCGGTGACACATCGCTTGGTTGGAGGAAACTTGGACAACAACAGTATTGACAGCAAGGCTAAAGATTTAATTGAATCAACAAGAGAATCTTATAGAGAATCTTGGACATTATGCGTGTTCTCTTAAAGCAGAATCTGTCACTTCGTGGGCATCGCTAAAAGGTGAAGTGAAATTACTATCCAAGAAACATCTATTCCTGTGATACCGAATACGTACATGTCCCCAAAAATACAAAGATGATTATAATAATAATGACAACGTAAACAACAAGATTAAAAAGAGAGTTTGTGTGATACACAAACTCAGAGGCGGTCCCCGTCGGAGTCGAATCCCTGTCAGATACGCTTTGATCTCTCACAAACTCTCTACGTCGCTGCTAAAAGTTCATTTAAAAAAAAATATATCAAAGATAAACGACAGAAATATACATCTTCCGTGCTTTGATCTCTCAACGGGGGCCGCCTCTGAGTTTGTGTATCAAAACAAACTCTCTTTGTCGCTGCTAAATGTGTATTTAAAAAAAAATATATCAAAGATAAACGACAGAAATATACATCTTCCGTGCTTTGATCTCTCAACGGGGGCCGCCTCTGCCACACCTCTTATATGAGTTATTAATTTAGAAAGTAAATACTAATAGGCTGGATCAAATAAAAAAGTGAAATCCGATGCAATTTATCAGATTATTAATTGTCTTAAATTAGGTTTCATTTATATTGCATACCAATTAGGTTTTTTTCTCTTTAAATACTGCTTGCATAAAATATTTTTAAAAAATAGATTTTGAGCTTTTAGAAAAGAAAAAGTAGCCGTTGCATCAGAACTTTGAATGTTCTATATTTTCGTGATGTCAGATTTTCATTTTCTCTTCTACTTTCTGAGCTCTAAACGGGACGGACGGACGGACAGACAGACAGACAGACAGACGGACAGACAGGCCACACAAAACTAATAGCGTCTTTTCCCCTTTCGGGGGCCGCTAAAAATCGTACATAAAGTTTAAAAGTAAAATATTTTTTCTCGAATATTTCCGGCATTACACTTAACGACTACTAACTGGTTCAAAATTTTATGATCATGCAGAACGTAAAAGACGTATTTGCCATAAGAAAAGCTGCCCTGAAGAACTGCCCGAACAGGGCATCGAATACCCTAGCTACGCCACTGAATACGGACAGCTCGTGTAATAATGGTCAGCTGTTTTATGCTGCTATGCCTGTCATTATCCACACAGACACCAGACATTCTCTCTCTATGTACTTTGCTTGTTGTCACGGATGTGTGTGTGTGTGTGAGTGTTATTAATTAGCTTTATAACTATTATCAAGGCTCACTGATAGACTTGACAGAGACCAGACAAAGGTTAGGGCAATGTTTGTCTTGTAGAGCGACTGATAGGGGGGTCTCGACAGACAGACAATTATTAATGTTAGTTAGGCGGGAAGCTAGATACTTAGCTTATATATAGAGAAGTTTGGGACAGACCGGGACAGCCGACAGCGCCATGTAGTTTAGCAGGGGCGTATGTCAGGCGTTTTCTGGTGAACGACCCATACAGACTTTGGGAGCAAGTCGCTGAGGTTGGCTCGCGATCTTGGCTCCAAGAGATGCGAGTTGTTTGCCAGAGAAACATGTAGAAGTTAGTTCTATAGGACCAGGGTAAGAAAATGTTTCTATTAGTTATTTATCTAGTTTTAGATGTTAAGTTTAATGAAGTAATAGAATGGCGCTTTAGCTAGTTGTTAGCGATATTTCGATTATGTCTTTATTTAGAGTGACAGTCCTTGGTGAGTCCTTAATGACAGTCTTGGTGACAGAGTGACAGGCAGTCTTAGTCGAGAGTTGCAGCCATAGTCAGAGACAGAGACGGTACTTATACATGTGGTGTTACATTTGCCTACTACGCAAGTAAATATCACTCTAGTGTTGAGCGGACTGTGACGTTGGGCTACAGGTTCCGTGCAGAGACTAGAGAGAGAGAGACAAGCGAGAGAGAGAGTTCGTCGTGACCTACAGCCAAGTATCTATGTCTATGTGATTAGTAAATGTTAATTATAGAATCACATGAGTTAAACTATATAGTGTATTTTAATAAGAACCTCTTTTTGTTATGTATTGTACTGTCTTATTATATGAAACTATAGCAGTTAATTAAATACTTATTTTTAGAATGCAAATTTGTGTTCAGAGATCATAATTTATATCTTTATTGAATATTGGGGTCTTTAATGTTATCGTAATCTTTAAGGTGTGTTTTATAAGTTAAATTACATTAGCGAGAATCATCCTAGACGAACGGCTATCAAGAGCTAATAAGATAATGAGGGGTTCTTGGCACTTGTAGAAATAGGATATTATAAATAATTATTTTTAGGCCTATTGTATTATATAACCAAAAAAAAAATTAAAAACGTATGTCGTATAGAAAGATGACGACAGTTTGTGAAAATAAATTAATAACACAGAGGCGTAATTGTAAAAAATCTTAATGCAGCATATTTCCATATTGAAAATAAGCCAAAACAATAAAGAATTAAAATATTTCGCCATTTATGGTCCATTTCACCAGTGGACTAAAGATTTTCTGATAGGGAGAGAACAAACTGTAATAATAAATGGCTCTAAATCAACACCAATAACAGTAAATTCGGGTGTACTTCAAGGAACTGTCTTAGACCATTACTATTTTTAATGTACATTAATGATTTCTCTGATTGCATTAGTTCAGGGACAAAAGTCAGAACCAGACGATTGCATAATATATAGAACAATAAAAACAACACAAGATACAGAAATTTTACAATGAGAATTAGATGAGTTACAGAAATGTGAATCAAATTGGAGCATGTCTTTCCACCCAAAAAATGTCAGTTATTAAGAGTAACAAATAAACTAAAGCAAATTAATTCCACTTATCTTATTCATGGTAAACCAGTAACACAAAATAAAAACACAAAATACCTAGGTGTTATAGTAAATGAACAACTCTCATGGAATCCCCGGCCCATATTGATGAAGCTATCAAAAAATCAAACTAAGCATTAGAGTTTATTAAAAAAAATTCTATAAATTAAATAAGAACATAAAACTAAAATGTTATTAAACTATGGTTAGGCCAATAATAGAATATGCATCCTCTGTTTGGGTTCCCTCAACTAAAGAAAACATTAAGAAACTAGAACAGACACAAAATAGAGCAGTGAGATTCATTACAAACAAATTTTCAAATGTGACTAGAGTAACACCTTTAGTAAAATCACTAAATTTAGAAAGCCTTCAGTTTGAAGATTTAAAATTAAAGTAGCAATTATACATAAAACACTGAACCATAATCTTCAAATACAAATACAAAATTTAATAAAATACTCACAAAGACACAAAGATCACACTGAGCAGTTTGTTCCTTATGCTATGACAAATGTGCTAGCGCTATTATAGCATGGAATGGGTAGCCTGAGCTAGCCAGGATAACCATTGACTTGGTTAATATGCATGACTAAATACATGTCGCGTAGGACGTTATCATCTTCTTGTTTGAAGTGACGTCTTTTCTTATAAGATAAGATATGATAAACATTGATATTTGAAGAAGAATGGT
>JADKLZ010001913.1:26930788-26946479 GCA_021533235.1 Biomphalaria straminea
CACCCATACATTTCTCTCCAAGTAAACAAACTTAGTGTCATCATCTGTTGACCTATAGACAATGTCAATATGTCTTAACAATTTGCGTTAATCCATTCTGGCTTAAGAATGGTCAATGTCTATCAATACATTGTCATGGGTTAAACAAATAACAAGTTCGAGGTGTTGAGTCTCTTGAGCCCTCCCTTAAAGATACCACTGGTCAGTGTCTGTTTGGCTTGTAGTCCAGCCTCCTAATTGAGACTTAACTCAAAGTAAACAAACTTATTACCCGGCCAATTGTATAAAAGGTGTGGCTTGTGGTCCTTTGACCCTTTGATTGACAACCTATCTCATAATAAACAAACCCAAACCAGATTAATCTTAAAGAGAGATGGCTTGTAGTCCCGCCCCCTAATAAAAATTCTTCTCCTAGTAAACAAACTTAGTTCCCTCTTAAGATAGACCTTTAGACAGTGTCAACACCTTGACATCTGGCTTAATGTGGTCAGCTGCCTATCTGTGATCTCAATGTTATGGACTTAACAAACAAAAGGAGGTTGGGGTTGCTCATCTCTACCTCTGAAGATATACCCGCACATCTAGACAGATTATCAGCGTGACGTAGTTAATGAATATTACATGTTTACTAGAACACCCAGAGGTCAAAACAAGCTTTTAAAATGTGCCAGACATCGCTGCTATGTATGTAATGCGATCTTACTATGTACAGTTTTATTTCTATTTAGATTAACACGCCTTGTCTTTGTACTAAATAAGATTTGGTGCATAGTCATTGTTTATTGTTTTATAAAACAAATTCTTTTATTTGAAACAAAAAAAAAGTTAATGTATTTCAGAACTGACATTATTTAATCATGTCCACTTTGTGAATATTTGTATATTTTTATGAACATGGAGATTTAATTTAAACTTCTTGTTGGACAACGTTTATCAGCGTCGACACCTTTATATTGTTTGTCTTTCGTCTGTGTTGTTTCGATATTTAAGTGTTACCTCCGTATGGCGTATCTGGAAAAGACTTAGCGCGCGGAGGCGCCTAACAATATTAAAAGAAATACAGGTACTACGGTGTAGTTTTTACTATCCGGTTTACTATCCGGTAGTGATATTCGACCGGAGCCGAATAGTGCAAAAAGTGCCGAATATTCGGCCGGAGCCGGAGCGACTATCCGGTACACCCATAATATATATATATATATATATATAAAACTCAATTAACAAGCTGGACTAAAGATCACACACACCTAAACGAGTGACAGAACAGAAACAGCGAGATTATATAGCCCAGTAAGCCAGTAACTAATTATTTTGTTAAAAAACTCTATATTAGCGTAAAAGACACGACTAGGACTATCTTTAAATAGAGAACTAAACACCTCTTACTCTTTATTTTATTTATTTGGTCTTTGATACCCAATTTATTGATAGACATTAACCATTTTTAAGCCAGAATGAAAAAACACAACGTGCTAACAAAGGATATAACAATGTAAATAAATATTACAGTTGAATACTTTTTCTAACGTGTAAACTTGACTATTACTCCTGCAGTTAAGTGTCTTGATTTGATAACGATGTTCTTAATAATTTGTAAGTCAATTAACTTCTTGTATTAACATTATCTAATACTGCGTATCAGGTCAGGACGACTTTTACACACCTGACATCCATAGGCTTACTGTCGTTCCTTTTTGTAACAGTTACTGAAACTACGAATAAAATCAGTAATAATTAAGGAAGATGTTTCTAATATACGTTCTTTGCACAATAAAATAAAACAAAGATGTGCATGTTTGCGTGAGTGTATTTTTGCCTAGTATTTAAACTTTTAGAAAGAAATTTAAATTCATTGTTTAATTCTTTTGACTTAATTAATAAAAAACGGAAAACCTTTCAGTTAATTTTAAAACCACATAAAAGAAATTGAACAATAGTACCGCAGTTAGATCTAGCAAACAAAGAAACAATATGCTGGAGTGTAAAAAAAGCAACAACTATTGACCTGTGGACGGGTATAATTTATCTATATGCTTGGCTGACCATGCCAATGTGTAATCTTTTTTGTCTGACCACCCAACACTATTGCGTGCGTATGCCCAAGGAAAAATCAATGGTGATGGTTAACACAAATAACTATACACACTACACTACGACTACATGTGTAGGCTGACTTCGTATATCTGACCAAGTTGTTGGTCTGCAATTCATGAACACATTTGTTACATCACTATAGGCCTACAAGTCGGATTGCACTTTGCTTATAAGAGATTTACTTTAATAACTAGTTAAAAACATTTTTCATTGACCTCCTACACACATTCTTAACAGTTGGTGGCATCGTACATGCACACAAACACACTCATGCTATACAGTTTGTTTATAAATACTGTTTAACTTGAATAAATCAATCAGTAACAGAGTTTAAAACGATAAGGTATATAAAAGGAAAAAAAAATAATACCAACCAATATAGGTATGTTATTTAACAGTTCCGTAAAATATTCAGCAACACAAGCTATTTACAAGACACCTAGGTATTTCACTCCTGCCACGGCCGAATATCATATTTTACTATCCGGTCATATCCGGCTCCGGCCGAATATAAAAAAGTACTATCCGGTGCACCCCTAATTAAATATAACGTTTTTATGTGTGTAAGGTAGCGTTGTTAGCTAGTCATGATGTTAAGCTCTCTGACTTCCAGGTTTTATAGTACTTCTGCTAACTTGAGTGTCTTAGAGCTCACTACTTGCACAACCGGCAGTGGCGTAGCATCCATGGCGCGAAGGGGTTAAATGAACCCGGGCCCTTGACCATTTAGGGCCCCTCTTTGCAACATAAGCTCTAGCTTAGGGCCTCCATAAAATACTTAGTAGTTACTAGTTACATACAATATCTGGACTTATATGGGGCCCCATATCTCAAATAGCTTAAGTCCTTTTAACCATAAATACGACTCTACATGGCGCGTAGGGGTTTCATATCGCCTGGTCCCATGACTAATAACTAATTGTGGCCTGCAGTACACTGCAATATTTTTTAAATGGTTAACATTTTTTTTAAGTTTCCTCAAAATATCCTAAACGTCATCTCAAACTTTATATTAACTTCAAAACATTAACCCGTTTTTTAGCGGCCCCCGTTTTTGTGCGTTTTGTCTGTTGGTTGGTCTGTCCGTCACGGTTAGAAAAAAACACTAAAGGCTTTTGAAAATATGATTTAAACCTTTACTGTTCTTTCAGAAATATTACGATAGTTTAAGGATGGGAGCATACAGGAATTGAGCCAGGGACTTAGAAGGAACATCCGAACATCTTGCGAATAGGCGGATCTGACAGGGATCCGACTCCGACGGGGGCCGCCTCTGAGTTTGTGTATTACACAAACTCTCTTTGTAATCTTGTTTTCAGTTGGAGTCATTGTAAAGAACTGCTTTTATCAGGTTCATTGTAATGTGGTGACGGTGCGTTGGTATTGACGTTTGGGTCTCATACTTCCTTCTTTCTTTTGTTTTTTTTTTTCCATCTATGTTAATTAAGCCGTTGACCGTAGTATCTATTTTTTCTGCTTTTTTCTTTAAAGTAAGATTTTTTTTTCCATTACCAGAATTCTAGATTTTGACAGAAAATAGGTGTTAATAAAGCAAAAGAAACATTATATTATGTTGACTTTTTTAGCTACTTATTGTGACTGTATTGGGGAGGAAGTTTATAGGCCTAACACACCTTTTTAAGATGTCTTTCAATTGAATGGCTGCTTTGTCGTCTGGTATGTACACTGGAAAGTCGTAAGGATGGTCTCGGATTTATACCCAGACACAGCACCAACGTTGTTTTCCAAGAGAATCGCCAAAAACAAAAGATAGGTCTGATTACTTAACTCCGCCAACAAGCTTGCCCAACATACAGACAACCTGAATGACTGAGAACGGTGGTTTTTCAATATCAACGAATAGTACAATAGCCTCAGTGGCCTAGTAATATAAAAGCGTAATATTTAATATTTAACGGAAAACAAATTTCGGACAATCATTTTGGGGCCCTCAGTGGGAGTCCGGTGAGATCTTCAAATTTTGATCCCCCCATCCCCCACCCTAGCTACGCCACTGTATAGCCTTTACTTATAGTTTCAACAAAAGCAGCCGATTGAACATTAGGTTTACTTCGCTAAACAGAATTTAAACATGGTCTTCAATGATTCTGTCAGGTGTGTTATTGAACTTGCATTGGAATGTTTTTTAGTAAATGTACTAATACATACAAACTACTGGATTTCTTTGGCATACAAAATATGTGTCATATTTGGGTGGTGGGCCCGTCAACATATTCTTGAACCGGGCCCACAGATACCTTGCTACGCCGCTGACAACCGGTATTAGGGAACACTGGATAACTCACTTGTCATTAGACAATTAATATCTAATGATTTATAGGCAATTCTTTTCCCGTGCTAAATGGCACCTCATGTCACAGTGATTCTCAAAAAAAATGCTGTGACAGGCAATTACGCCTTATAGTTGTATTATTAACAAATTTTTTAATAAATAGGCAGTTGGTCATTTTTTGAAAATTATATAAAAATCAGTACTAAAGTAAGAAAAAGATAATAGATAAAAATGAGATTTTTCATAGAATTATTAAGTAAGAGGTAAGAGAAACCTAAAAAAAAAATGTAAATTTCTTCGGTAGTTCAAAGAGTCTATAAGTAAGTCAGTCAGTGATATTTCGAATACAAATATCTAGATAGCATCGTAATATTCCTAGCATTTTCTTATACCAAATAGATCAACTAATAATTATTTTTATTACCTATGTAGTTGAAAGAATGCCCAAACATAAAAGTCTCATTCAAGATAGTTGGCTGTGTCGAGGCTCCGCATGAGTATCTCCCATACATATTTGACTCAATACTCCCTGTTACCAAACTGAAGATTATATTACCTCGTGCCCATGATTACTATGATTTGCCTGTAACTGATATGGAGATAGTGTTGGAACACATAAGAACTCATTATGGGTAAGTAGAAGTCATTTTAAGTCGTGCAAGAGTTACCCATGCATCGAGACCATGTTCAATGTCTCCATTAAAGGCATCCACATTACAAATAGAAAGGGCGCCCAACACATTCTACAAGAAAGAAGGTGCTCAAGAAATACATATATGATGGCTGGTCGTACAGTTTGCGCGCTGGACTGTCTTTCAGATGTATCGATGTCCCCGGGTTTAAACTCTGCCCGCTCCCTTTCCCCGTCATCCTGCGGGAGGTTTAGACTAGGAAAAAACTATCTTGAGCTCTGAAGGTACATCCGAAGCATGTTAAACATTTTACAAAACATTTAAGCAGGATAAAGTCAAGGAGCATATGTTTACTTAACATCATTATTAATATAAGTTGTAGATTTATGGATTTGAAAGTCAAACTTCTGTAGTTCTTGTGGTATGATGGGAGCGTAACGTTTTAGGGATTACGGGCACGACATGACCTAAAGTGTTCCGATGTGCCAAAAAACTAAAAACTCAAACTCTGAAGATTACTTGTAATTACAATGTCAAATGAACTGAGAAATTCTCTTACAGCTTATAGCAGTGATGCCCAACCTAAATCGACCTGCGGGCCATTTTTATTTCTGACACTCGTATCGCGGGCCACATATACGAGCATTTCCAAAAAAAAAAAAAAAAAAAAAAACAATAACGAAATAAAACTTGTCTTAATTTGAAACTAATTGATTAGAAACCCGTGGATCTAGGACTTACATTAATGAATTGGATATCTAAAATTAATTTTTTTCACGCGTCAGAAAATGGCTTAAACCTGTACTTAAAATATGAGCAACATTGTAGCTAGCTTTACCACCGACTCATTTTCTTGTCACTTTTTGTTTTCCATCGATCCTCCAATCTCTAGGCGTAGTTTAACAATCTTTTATTCGCTGCTCAAACCAAGAATGCCGTCGTATTTGTTTGATATTGACGTTTATATGTTGGTTCTTTTTTTTAAACAGCCACACTTTCCTTGCAAATCAAATCTGTTCGCTTATTATCATGCACCGCACACAAAAAGTTAAGATCCATTCTCTTGTTCTGGTAGATTCTCATTTCATAAACGCACTAATGTTAAAAGTCATGGTACCAATTAACTAAAGAACAAAGGTAAAGATGATAAGTCAACCTTTTCTTTTGGAGGGGGGTGTCTACATTTTACACATTTCGGCAGGCCGGATGGAGCCACGTCGCGGGCCGGATCTGGCCCGCGGGCCGTATTTTGTGCATCACTGGCTTATAGCTTACACGTATGTATTAGGAGCCGTTATAGTCAACGTCTCTAGTTAAATGTACAACTTCTCTCGTTTTTATTTTGGCAACTTTTCTAATGTAAATGTCACATTTCTCCTCTCGGGAACACACCAAATAAAAAGTTATTGACCCTGTTTCATAAAACATTTCCACTAGCACAAGAAAGTATTTTTGAAACGACGATTATGTGCTTAATCATTGATGATAGGTGTTTGTTTTTTTTTACACAAATATTGATTATCTCCAATGTAAATACCATTGATTATTCTTGAACTTATAAAAACACTTTAACCTCTCCCTCTTAAAGTAACGTTATAGACACCAAAAATCCTTAAACATTATAAATGTATATAGATCCATATTTTTAAATGTAATAATTTAAACACAAATAAACATAATTAAAATAATTAAATACTAACCTTTTCAGACTTTGCGATCTATGAGGCTATTGATGTTAAGTTCATCTGTTTCTAAGGCCTACGGTTAACTTGCAGAGAGTCATCAAGGCAGCACAATGACAAGCGCCTTTACTTTCCCAAACTTAAGTCGGGTACCCATTAGAAATGGGCGCCCTATAAATCACGAAATTCAAAATCCCACTTTTCACGGAGATTTGAACCCAGAACTCCAGGTTTGGAAGCCGAGAGCTTTACCTCTCAACCACCACGTCCCATTTATTTTATTAAAAAATTATCCTTTCAGACCTTGTGGTCTATAGGGCAGATGAAGTAAAGGTCATCTGATTCTGTGGCCCACGGTTAACGAGGGTGTCATGTGGCCAGCACAACGACCAGCCACCTTTACTTTTCCCCAACTAATGCCAGGTACCCATTAGAGCTGGGTGGACTCAATGGCGCCCAAAAATTCGGAAATTAAAAATCCCAAACTTCACCAGGATTCGAGCCCGGGACCTCTGGTACGGATGCTAAGCGCTTTACCGCTCAGCCACCGCGCCCTCTATTTTATTAAAAAGTGCTACATTTTTTTTTCCATTTGGGTGTCAACCCGTGGTGGGAGTCCTCTGGTGCGGCCCGCACCCCCATTGTGACGCCCCACCACACAAATTCCATATGGACGATGTATCAAAACTATATAGTGGCGCAAAGATAAAGCCGTCAGTAGCGGTAGATTGTCGGCGTCAGGGTTTCTCTACTAGGCAAGCATCATTTAAGTACAAACATGAAATCCACATTCGAATTTAAAATATCTCTTTGTATCGTCAGGTCATGGCTCAAGAGCTTTATACTGGTCGTGAACAACAAGAAGAAGAAAAACTTTGATCAGTCTTTGCTTAATCTAGTTAGAGATTGTCCACATCTGGCTCTTGTGAAGGTAAATTTCGTGTTTTTTTTTTCAAATTAATCAATTATGACTATTGAGTCTGCATTTGTCAAGACCTAGACTTAGATCCTCCTGCACCGTTCTGCGCATTCGGCGGCAAGCGGAATCCACGAAGATCTGTCACTGGCAACGTATGGGGCCTCTTCCCACTTGGTGTCCACTGTTTTGAGGTTAATATCTGCATTTGAAAATTAGAACAATAATTTATATTGTACTAGCTTTGTGTGGAATTCTGCATTCTGATTCTTTCATAAAAGGTAGGAAAAAAAATGCTTTTATATAGCGCTACTTTCATGCTTATATCTTGCTCAGGGCGGCTTGGTCCAATATGATTTGTGGACCAGTGGGGGGGGAGGGGTATCTAGGAGATGGTTTTTCCGTGCTGCATTTAGGCGCTCAGTAAACACAACTCTGCCCGAGTTGGGTGTCGAACCTCGAGCCCCCAAGCCAAGTTCAAGAGCACTTAGCCTCTCGACCACGCTTCCCACTATCACAAGGATGGAATCCCAAGAACACTTGAATATTCACGATCACTAACAACTAATCCGCAAACCATTATTCTTCCAATATCATTGTTTATCATATCTTATCTTATAAGTTATAAACGTTACTTCAAAAAAAAGAAGATGATTACGTCCTACGCGTCATGTATTTAGTCATGCATATTAACCAAGTCACTGGTTATCCTGGCTAGCTCAGGCAACCCATTCCATGCTCTAATAGCGCTAGCACATTTATCATAGCATATGGAACAGATGGAATGAGTAAGTCTTTGTGTTTTTGTGAGTATTTTATTAAATTTTGTTTTTGTATTTGAAGATTATGGTTGAGTGTTTTATGTATAATTGCTACTTTAATTTTAAGTCTTCAAACTGAAGGCTTTCTAAATTTAGTGATTTGACTAAAGTTGTTACTCTAGTCAAATTTGAAAATTCGTTTGTTATGAATCTCATTGCTCTATTTTGTGTCTGGTCAAATTCATTCATGTTTTCTTTAATTAAGGGGACACAAATATAAAGAGTATACTCTATTATTGACCTAACCATAGTTTTCTGACTGATGCAATGGACCATAAATGTCGATATATTTTAATCATTTATATTTTTTGGTTTATTTTCAATAGGGAAATATGCTGCCTTAGGATTTTACAATTTCGCCTCTGTGTTACTAATTTATTTTCACAAACTGTCGTCATCTTTCTAAACGACATAAGTTTTTAATTATTTTTTTGGTAATATAATATTGTTACGACCTCCCCTTGCGCATTGTAAGTCTGGCTAGCGCACCTCTAGTGAACGGACTTTAACATGATGTTTACAAGAAGAGAGTAACGAGTTCCGCCCAAGACTAGAAGTGGAAATAGAGACACTGTAGTATAATGAAGATGTTATTTTGTGTTAATGTGATGTATTGTGATTAAACATCTATGTCTCGTTGAACTGGCCTTGTCTCTTATATTATTACAATATAAAAGGCCCATTAAATAATTATTTATCGTATCCTGTTTCTACAAGCAAAGTACATTGAGAGAGAATGCCTTATGTCTGGTGTCTGTGTGGATAATGACAGGCCTAGCAGCATAAAACAGCTGACCATTATTACACGAGCAGACAGTATTCAGTGGCGTAGCTAGGGTATTCGATGCCCTGTGCGGGCAGTTCTTCAGGGCAGCTTTTTCTTATGGCAAATATGTCTTTGACGTTCTGCAGGATCATAAAATTTTGATCCAGCTAGTAGTCGTTAAGTGTTATGCCGGAAATAATCGAGAAATATTTTAATTTTAAACTTTGTGCATACTATTGTTTACGTGGTCACTAATACTATAATCATTTTTGTAGTTTTGGGGACATGTACGTATTCGGTCTCTCAGGAATAGATTGGTCTTGGATTGTAATTTCACTCGAAGATACATCTTTTATTTTGTCCTGCCAATTATTCTTCAACTTTTAGCGATGCCCACGAAGTGATAGATTCTGCTTTAAGAGAAAACGCATAACGTCCAAGATTCTCTATAAGATTCTCTTTCTGATTTAAATCTTCAGTTTTGCTGTCAATACTGTTGCCTACTTACAGACACACTCCAAGTTTTATCCAACCAAGAAATGTGTGGCCGAGAGCTAAAATCGCTTGGCTACGGCCCAGCCACCTTAAAAAGGGGTTTGAGTCCGAATCCCGACTCCGTGATGTGAGCATAAAAAAAGCGGTATAGAAAAGCAATTAAACAAAAAAAAAAAAAACGATTAATCTGGTGGTTTCAATTTTCGACTCCACCATTCATTGAACCCATCGATTGATTTAAATGCAGATCTTACTGAAAAAAAGGTAAAGAAAACCAAAAAAAAAATTTTTTTTTGAGGAGGGTGGTGCAGAGCAATACAACCTGTCGCAGTTACTTTAGTAACTGCATACGGTAGTCAGGACAATCAAATGTAAATAATGTCGAGTTCAACACAATGATGACGTCATTGTGTTTACTTTCGTCCAAATAGTTTGTGAAAGGGATTGTGTCCCTTGGGTACGGGTCATCAATGTTTTGACTAATACTCACACGCTACTAGTGACGTAGCGGACGGTCTGTCTGGCTCTTTTTTTCCATCTTGTAGTCTAGAGACAAGACGTCTTCTGATTTCGGCCGTATACTTCAATACTGGAAAGCCTTATTGTTGTGTTTTGGTTCATATCCTGATTATTTTGGATTGGATTATCTTGACCCCTGTTTAGGGGTCTTATTTTAGGTTCTAGTTTCAGGCTTCAGAGTGGTTCTAAGCCATGAACTATTGAACTGAATTCATCTTGGGGTCCTCTGTCTGATGTGTGTTTCTACAAGTCTGAGGTTATCGATTCCAGACTACGGGTTGCTGCCTTCAGACCTGTTGCTGTACTAGGAAGTTTGTCAAGCTGTTTTGGTCATTATGAACGTTACTATTGACTGTTGATGAAGACTGCTCTAATGGTGTTACTAGTTGTTGGTTGAGCAACTATACTAACATAATTATGGAGTTGTTTTTTTTCTGAAGTTAAGTAATTCAATTTGCATTGAATATAATTACTTAGAGTGTCTTTGAGCATATTATGTTATATCCAGTATTTATATACCTGATTATTAACTCATCTCATTATCATCATTCATACCAACTCATTGTATATATTCCATTGTATTAAATTCCTAAGTTTATTTTAAAATCATCATACACATTGTCTATTACTTTATGCACAACTGAATGTGTATGGTGTGACTGTCGGGCTGAGCCTGGGGCCTAGAATCATACCCGTAATTGCAACAACTTAGCGATTACTTATAATACTAATATATACACACTGGAATATTACATTAGTGTACAATTTGAACACCATATGTTGTTAATACTATAATAATTAACAACTTCATAACAATCAGTAATTGAACAAGCAATAAAGACCTGACACAACCGCTATCTGAAAACTTTTTCACAGTTTGACATTCGCCTGAGGATCCAAACATTTGACGACATGGCCTAAACTGTGCCTATGTGCCTAAAATCAAATCAAACCAAACATTTAAATTTTTTTCCACCTTCCTTTTTACTGACTCCTTTTTACATTTCCAGCATTACACACAAGTTATTTTCGAAATGAACAAACAATTATAAACGTATCCATCACCAAAGCATTAAACAATAAAGTAACATCATGAAGGTGTAAAAGTGTTTTGCCTTCACAGATTTAAAGAACTCTGGTCTCTGGTCAAATGTGATCCAAGCTGGTGTAAAGCTTTAAAAAAAATATTGTTCCTCTTTAAGACCTTGTGGTTTATAGGGCAATTGATGTAAATGTCTTCTGATTCTGTGGCCTACAGTTAACGAGGGTGTCATGTGGCCAGCACAACGACCTACCCCTTTTACTTTTCCCTAACCAATGTCATGCTATATTAGAACTGGGTGGACTCAGAGACGCCCAGGGATCCCGAAATAAAAAGCACAGTATACAACAGATTCAAATCCGGGACCCCTGGTTTAGAAGCCAAGCGCTTTATCCGCTTTTACCGCCACTGCGCCACCTGGTGTAAATCTTACATTTAATGTAATTAAAAAAAACAAAGCATAACAAATTAACATAATAAATTTTTTTTTTTATTTATGTACAATGTGTAGTTTTACTGAGAAAGTTTGTCCTCAGTTTGAAGCCATTGGGGGAACCGCACGTTGCTAGCTACGCCACTGTCCGTATTATTAGGTCACATTGTGTATGTGTGCGCGCGTGCGTGTGTGTATGGTAAAAAAAACTGATTCATCTAGCTAACCGTTTTAAATAAACTAAGAAGCTTGTAGAATTTACTGCAAAGAATCCAGAAAAATGGCGGCATGTAGACATGTATTTTAGTAGCATATAGCCAGCTATAAGGGTTTCTTGTTGGTCATTGTTCACAGTCAATGGTGATTGTTTGCAATCGGTAGTCATTAGTCAATATTCCAAGTAGATTGATTAGTGTACTTGTTAATTGTTGGATTATTATTGATCACCTGATTTTTTTGCAGTGTATTAATTCATATTGTTGTTCTTAAGCTTTGACGCGGGTCATTGTAGCCCTGTGTGTGATTAGCGAACACATGGGACACAGGCTTGTGTACTTTGAGTGGACAGATGTTAATACTTCCCGTGTAGATCAACAGTTAAACGAACTGTTTGCGCTATATTAGCCTCCATTTCATGGCAATTCCTTGTATGCGTAATTCAGAGGACTTGTCCCGCGAACTTCATGAAAGTGTTCGATTCCTCGTTCAGCATAGGATGGCTTTGCTCTTAGAGACCCAATTTCTGTGACTCCTAAAATCATTCTAAGCATTTATTGTTAAGCCACATTTAACCTTTTTTCTCAAATTTGGCAGCTGATCTCTGTCTCACGTACATATGCTGCTGTTGGGAAGACGATAGTGTTAAGTAGGTGTCTTAAGTCCAAGAACTTAGCTTGTTCAAATAGACCGCATCTACATCTATTCAAATTCATTTTATGATCAACACAAGGGGTGCAAATTCACTCAATATAAGCTTTTACAAAACCTCTATACAATTCAGTAATTCCTGGAATCTGCATAGAGACATAACCCATAAAACGGCTGCAGAGATTTTTCTAACAATTGAACTGTTGATGTTTATGAGAAAAGAGATTGGTGGCCACACGGGGAAAACTAAAGCTTGATCGTTGTAATCTCGCAAATTATAAAAGAAATAAATTTATCTTTGGCTTTAAATTGGAGTAAACAAAACATAGTGTAGTCAGCCGTAGTGTGCCGAGAACCGAGTTGTTTATTAAATTTAAAGTTGCATTAAGTTTATTTAAGATTATCTAAATTTTTACATAAATCTAATATAGATTACTTCTGAATTGAAGTCCTTCAAAGAGCGAGTCTGCAAAGCATTCACACAATCCTGATGCAGTCCCAGCTGCGATGGACATGTCGCATCCCTTAACGAGAGACCGCCGCATCCCTAAACAACTATTGTATGGCCAACCAAGCGAAGGAAAGCGTTCGCAAGGCGGTCAAAGAAAGCGCTTCAGGAACACCCTCAAAACTTCTCTAAAGGCGTTCAGCATAGACCCAGGCACCTGGGAGATAGAGACACGTGACAGAGCATCATGGCGTCGCGCTGTGAAAACTGGCGCGCAAGTTGGTGAGGAAAAGAGAAAAACGATGGCAGAAAAATAACACCAGAGAAGAAAAGCAAGGCCAATGACACTAGCTCCAGCTGGAATAACTTGCCCAGTGTGCAGATGAACATTCCTGGCTTACATAGGTCTCACCAGCCACACGAGGAGGCACAAAACCCCAGTGCAAAGCCCTCAGCCCCCATAGATTTAAAAAGTGGTCAAAATCGAACCACGATGGACGAACTATATAAAAGTTTATTTCTTATTTTTAAAAATATTTTAATTTATTTGAAGTGGTATAATGGAGATATTGTCTAAAAATGTATTCTTATGTTAGTCTTGTTTTAAATTCTTTTAAAAATATTTCTGTTTCGTTTTGTCCAGGCTTCAGTTTCCTATTACTCGGAGGATACAGCCATAACAATCAACAGGATGGTCGCAAAGAGACGTCAGCCACCTCTCACTAGCATGGGTCCACGGAACAAAAAAGTCTGCACCGACAGTCTCGTTGGGGACAGAGCCTCTGAACGTGAAGACTCCATTGACCGACAGTTTGGCCTGCAAGGAGCTTCTCAACAATAGACTGACGGCATGATCTCATTTATACAATTCTACCAAAGTCCTATTTAGAGCAACCTAAATATAATTCAGTAAAAAGATTATATATTTTATATCATATATTATATTATTTATTTCTATATTGTTCTATATCAGTTTTTAAAGTTTTTTTTTCAAGACTTAACTATTTTAAATCATTTAGAGACATTTATTTAAAATATTTATTGCTTCCCAAACATTGTCAATAATATAGATGGACGATACCAATATATATTATGTAATTCATATGATAAAACTACAGTTATGTATTTTTTCATCATTACCAATCACGATATTCACTAACATTTCATCAAGTTTAATGGATAATATGCTTAAATTCTTAGTAATTTTTTGTTAATTACATCCATCAGTAATTTATTAAATAGTAGAATAAATGTATCATAATAACCGTGAAATATTACGTCATTGTTTAATGTTGCTGCTTTGTGAAAATACATAATTTCATACATTATACTAACAATAGAACTTTTCATTTCCCACTCCTACTCAAGTCTTCATGAATTCATTCTTATAGTTTCTATCCTAGGCCTACATTTATTTATTCAAATGCTTATGCAGTTCAGGGGAAGTAAGGACTCGTATTTTCAGCTGCTAAAAAACAGCTTGTGAATGAGAAAAGTGGACGCGAACTTTTACAGCTTCCTACAACGAATGTCAAGGGACAGAATGTAGACAAAATGAGATGAGGCTCTTCGCTTTCTTTTTTTTACAATCCCATGTCGGTATTGAAGTTCAGAAATCCTATTAAACTAAGGGGAGACAACAAGCATTTGAAAAGAGTTACCTACCCTGAATTGAGAAGTGAAAGGTTGGTAAAGATTTAGTTGTTTTTTTTTAAAACTTTGCAGTAAAAACGATCAATGTATTCAGTGTTGGCTAGCCGAAATAACTAGCACCGGGAGCAAGACAATATGTTGAGTGCCATCTACCTTGATCAAAACATTATAATCATTTACACCCCCCCTCTTTTACACACATACACACACAAATATACAAACATGATAAAAATATAGCAATATGGTTACTCATAATTACCTTCATATTTATATAAGAAAATTATTAGATTTTTAGTTCAAGATCTAAAAAAAAAATATAAATCTTCACCTAGAAGGAGAAGGAAAACTCCGAATACCTAAATTTCAGTTGAAAAAGTAACAGTTCCCCAATACGACATATAGAGCAGACGATGTAAAGACCATCTGTTTCTGTGGCCCACGGTTGACGAGGGTGTCATGTGGCCTTCTCAACGACCTTTACTTTTCCCCAATGTCGGGTGCCCATTAGAGTTGCGTGGACACAGCGGCACTAAAAGACCTCCTATGTAAAAAAAAAAAAACAGGATTCAGAAAGATTCGAACTCGGGACCTCGATTCGGAATCCGAGCGCTTTACCACGCAACCACCGCGACTAGAATTCGAACTCAATGGCTCATGCCTTCTTTGTTGGTGAGCCGACACGCTACCCACTGAGCTAGACAAGTTCTTAGGAAAATAGAAAATTTATACGTACCTATTTTTAATTTCACATTATAAGGCTATGACTTAGGACTAACACATCAAGATGTATCTCCTTTTAGTTATTATTGTCTCTATTCAAAATTAAATTAGTTAAATACCTGTAATGGATAAAATAATGGATTGTTTCTTAGAATTATCCGTGTATTGTTAAGGGCTATAAATAATAAATGATCATATAAAAAATATAATAATAATTTAAATGATTCTGCAAGGCTCTAAGTTGATCCAGGGGGGAAGGAGAGAGATTTTGGTTGCCCCTTAGCGCGAGCACTGTAGGATTAGGGCTGTA
>JADKLZ010001913.1:26947812-26964975 GCA_021533235.1 Biomphalaria straminea
ATAAGTGATTTAAAAATTAGATTTTTCGGTTTTAGAAAAAAAAAAAGTAGCCGTTGCATCAGAACTTTGAATGGTCTTAAATATTATGATGTCGGATTTTCACTAACTTTTCTAGTTTACGAGATCTAAACGCAACGGATGGACGGACAGACATTCCACACAAAACTAATAGCGTCTTTTCCCCTTTCTGGGACCGCTAAAAATACTTCCGCGTTTTTTTTTTGTTTTTTTGTTTTGTTTTTTCAACACGTTCACACAGTAGCCGATTGGAAAAAGAAAACGTAATAATATGTCATGCTGGAAGCTGATTTGCCGAAATAACTGTATAAGCATACCAACTGGTGATACTGTTTATATGCGAAAAATATTATACGTTTATGAAATTAAACAGCTTACTGCGAAAAGCTGACCTTTGCGTGCGGTCTTAGAACGTATCACCAGCGACAGTCGAGAATACACCGTACAATTGTTTAGTTATTTTCAGTGCTTTTTTATTTAAAAAAAAAATATATTGATTGCCTAATTTTTTAACTGTTAATAAATTAATAAACGCTAAAATTCAAGAAAATTAATATTTGTTCCCCACATTGAAAAAAAGTGAAGTACGCCGTACGACGTGACGGTAAAAAAAAGCACTGATTATTTTCATTAAATAATCAATTGGTCAAAAGTTCCATTATTGTTACTACAAATGTATTTTTCATATACAATTTTTCATAATGCAAATAGTAGTTCAAACTTTATTACTACGCATTTTCCAAATAAAATCCGATTAGACGTCGAAACGATTAGGAATGGTTGATTCTACTTATGTGTTTTTATTGTGAACGTTAAACGATGATAGCCTCTAAGACTCGTCTGTCTTTACCGAAACAAAACGGTATTTCGAAATAAATAATGTAATCTTAAATAGCAATTGGTATATTTGGTATACTGGGAAAATATTGAGTAACAAGTCCTTGTTTACGACCACTCATTTAGTTTTCGAAGTTGGTGACAATAAAATCTCCCAGCGCGGGGCCCCCCTTAGGCGCGGGGCCTGGGGCGGTTGCCCCAGTTGCCACCCCCTAAGACCGCTACTGCTTAACAGTTAGGGTTGCTTAAAGATAGTCTACGCAGAATAGGCTTCATTTCCCCCCAAAGTACAGTCCCTACCTTTCTATTCATTTGCTTATTTGACCATTATATAACCTGTTACCTTTTACCTATCCCTTAGTCTGGTGGACCGTTGGGGCACCAAGCAAGAATTGAAGACCGTCTTTCTCCATTCCACTCTATCCTTTGCCCTGATTAGAACTTCTTTCAGTGGTAGGCCCGTCCATTCTTTAATGTTGTCTTCCCATCGCTTTCTCTGTCTGCCTCTTCTTCTTTTTCCTGGTACTGTTCCCTGGAGGAAGGTCTTTGCGAGCTCCGAAGATCTTGTTATATGGCCATACATTTTGAGCTTGCGTTTTTTTCACAGTAGTTAGCAGGTCATCATGGGGTCCGATCGCTGCAGTAACCCTGTCTAATCTCCTGGTTTTTGATGCGGTCTTTTAATGTGATGCCTAGGATCCTTCTGTAGCATCTCATTTCCATTGCTAGGATCCTCCTCTCTAGTTCTGCAGTCAGCGTCCAAGACTGGCAAGCATATAGAAATGTGGCCATGACTAGGGAGCGCATCAGTCTGATTTTGGTGCCGAGGGCTAAGCCTTTGTCTGTCCATATTATTTTAAGTTTAGAAAGGGCTGCTGTGGATTGTGCTATTCGGACCAATAGTTCGGGAAAGCGGATATAGTTTTGTGATTGTCTGTCTGTTTGTCCATGTGCTACTTTTAGATTTTAGAAACTTTAAAAGCTATTGAAAACATGACTTCACCACATTTGAAGTCTAGCTACGTTTTTTTATGTAACAGCTCTTGGTAATATTTCTCGATTGTGGTAATAGTTGCTATTAATTCCTGTGGTCTGTCTTTCCGTCTGCTCATCAGTCCGTCCAGTTGAAATCGAAAAAAAGGAAAATTAGATTGTTAAAAAGTATGATGCAATGGCTACCTTTTTGTACTTTTTGAAAACGATTCTTGAAAAAAAAAATCAAATCGAACAGCTTCTTTTTTTTTTTTTTCCATAAATAACAGCATGTTTT
Organism: Biomphalaria straminea; assembly: GCA_021533235.1. Taxonomy (NCBI): domain Eukaryota; kingdom Metazoa; phylum Mollusca; class Gastropoda; family Planorbidae; genus Biomphalaria; species Biomphalaria straminea. Next base: position 26,949,938 of record JADKLZ010001913.1, read on the forward strand.
AAGCTAGTTACTTTTCATAGTTAAAAACGCAGGAGACTATATTTATAATATTCTGAGTTTTGAATACATTTTTATATTAGCACTTAAATAATAATTATAATAATATTAATATATCTCCGTGAGCTAAGGTATCCTGTCGTCAATCATTCTTATAACTCTGTAGCATTGGCGACACTTTCGACATCTGTTTGTATGGACGGTAACAGAGTTCTGTTTGTTGATAGTTTCTATTGTCTGATATCGATGCTAAAATATATTGAGGCCTACCATTTCACCTGCCCCGGCAGTGGCGTAGCGTAGGGGGGGGGGGGTTTTTAAAAACCCCCCGGGCCCCCCTTGGGGGGGGGGGGCAAACGGGTGTGCGAAATTTGTTTGTAAATACATAAATTAATATATTTGATTGACAAATAGTGTCAAGTACCAGTACGTTTTAAAATATTTTTGCCGAAAGAGAAAAGTTAAAGTTAGTTTTACATTTTAAAATGCAAATCTTTAATAGATTTGTTGCCGATTTATTTTACTTTCAAAAGAGATCAAACGTGCTTGCAGCAAAAACTAAGAATATTACTCTTTTTTTTGCCACGAACAGGGGCGTAATTAGCAGTGCGCGGGACCCTGTGCGTGTGTCATGTGCTGGGCCCCGTAAGGATAAACTATATATACCGTACCACATCACGCTAACCGGCTAATCCGTCTCTAACGCTGTAACAATAACAAGACAGTATGTCTACCTTAACGCTGTGGGCCTTCCTTTGTGATACAAAACATAGAACATTGCGTAGCCATTGTTGGCTTACTATTGGCCGCGCTAAGTGCTATATATACTGTATTTAAGTGTTCTGCATAAAGAAAATTCTTTCAACTTTAAAAAAAAGTTTAAAAATTACTCCCATGGCCATAGCCTATTGGGAAAAAAAACAAATAGACGGAAGCAACCAATTTAAATATTTTATTTCGTATACAAAACATCGACATTCAATCGGATTGTATAAGGAAAATATGTGGTGATCAATTTTGATGTCATATGTCGAATGCCAAAATGCAAGGGGCCCTCAAAGAGGTCGATCTCCCCCGGGCCCCCAAACCCCTAGCTACGCCCCTGTGCCCCTGCGACTTCAAGGGTGTTTAATTTGCAAACTGTCTTTGCAACCTTGTTTTTTCCTTTAAAACGAACCATCTACAGTAAAGGGAAAGTATATTAAAAAAGAAATATGTCTGAGGTAATGCACTGTAGATACCTCAGAATATGCAATTTGTTGGCTTTCAATACCAGAAAGGGCTCCGTCCCGCACTGGAGTCCCCCATTCTGGCAAGGGCGGGGAGTCTACAAATTTTCCACTAACTCCAGGATGAAACTATTCTAGGGTACAATAAACATTTTCCGAAATAATTAAAGGTCAGAATGTAATAAAGATAAATTATGTACACACACACACACATAAAAATATATAGTTCCCACCCCCAGAAATAATTCCTGGCTACGCCCATGTTTTAAGTTATAAATAATATTTTGTATTTAGGCATTATATTTTTTAAAGAAATAGTTATAGAAGTATTCGTAACAATTAGGTCTAAAGAAACATTAATAATAATGGTAAAAGTATGCGTTTTATTCGTGAATGTCTTAGGTTGGTGAGCACCTAATAAGAATAACCTGTGTACAAAATCGAATAAACATGTCTAGATGTTATCTTAATAATATATTCATATCTAATAGGTATACTGAGAACCTAATACGCCTAATACCTATGTTTGTTTTTTCTAACTCCTACAGAGGAATGCTTGTCCCAACATGGCAGTCGAAATCACGATAGACGGTTTTCTTTTCAACCCCCATGAAGATCTTCTATATTTCTTTGAGCCGCTAGAACTTCCTGTCGAGCAGCTAAACATGACATTAACAACGGATTGTCATCCTAAAGTAATATCTGTAATTGAGATGGAAGTCGTAATGGATTGCGTCATAAATAGTTACAGGTAAGCTAAATTGAGACATAATCGTCATAGAAGTCCCGTACACTGACTAACGACTTCGTAATCTGTGGGCAGTGGAGTCCAAGAGCTCGTTACCAAGCTGCAGGGCTGTACAACGAACTATTTGTAGTTATACTTCAATATAGTTTACAAGAAACTACAAAACTCAGGACTGCACATACGGGAAGCTGCTGAAGAAATTAAAACCCTTTCATGCTTTCTGCAAAATGATGAGAAACTGACGAAAGTGATCACCCAATCCATCGAAAGAGCAAAAGAAGATAGTGTATGCTTTGGATTTCTTGTAAGCAAAAACAACCAGAAGAAAGAAAAGACTTGATGTTGAGTTGAGTTCTGATATAGAACTGTCAAAAGAACTGCAATTCAAATGTGTTGTGACAGAAGTGCTGGACAGACTTCATGTGGAGATTAACGACAGACTCCAAAGGCTGGAAAACCGTGTGGACACCTTTGGATTTCTCTTTAACCAAGACACCTCTTGGAGTCTATGGAGGATGACTTGCTGATGAAATACTGTGTTACTTTTTACTGTTTGGTGAAATACAGGCAAATCGCTTGTTCAATGATGTCATTGATGCGCGAGCACTTTTTATCAACAAACCAGTTCCACAATCACCTATTGACATACTGATGAAGCTGAATTCATATAGTAATGATGCGAGCTCAATCCTTTCAACATCCATTCAATTACTGCTTACTCAGGCTACTTGCATTGCCTCATGTGAGTGATCATTCTCTAAGCTCAAGTTCAGATAAAAACTATCTCAGGAGTAGAATGACCTAAGAAAGGCTTAGCATGGCTTTAATGTCAGCGGAGTCACAATTACTAGACACTATCGATGTAGATGTTATAGAGGTCTTTGCCTTATGATTTGAGATTAGCCACTAGTGTATTATTTGACCAATAAACAACGATATTATTCATTAAAAGAATTTTAATGATTAATTCTTGATAATTTTACTGATATACTGTACCAATTTGAATTTGGAGTTATATATTTACTAAGTACATTATCTCATGTTATGATGTCGAATGTCAAAATGCAAGGGGCCCCCAAAGAGGTCAATCCCCCCCGGTCCCCAAATCCGTAGCTCCGCCCCTGAAGGGAATATTTTAAAAGTTTTACATAGATCTAAATTCAATCTAGTAGCCTATATCAGTAATGCCCAAATCAAGGCCCGCATGGCGATGGTCATAATCGGCTAGTATATATGTAATGGTCCTCCTCGAGGCTTGTGGCCGACTACATGCGAAAGCAACAAATACTGTCCTTTATTTCTATATTTAATAGATGCAGTATGTCAAAGTGCATGTACAAAAAGTAAATTACTTACTGCTATTAATTTAACTACTTTTACTATAAATTTTCAATGTCAAATAAAAAAAAAAAAGGTTTGCTCAATAATTTCTTAGCAAAAAAAAAAAGAAATTATAATTGCAAAGTTTTAAGTAAAACAAAAACAGTTGCATGACTTCCTATTGCTGAAAGAAGTTATTAGCATAATTGTCCTTCTTGCGATACGTTAAAATGTTTGTAAAATGTTTTACATGTTTCGGAAATTCCTTCAGAGTTGAAGATAGTTATTTCCTAGTTCAAACCTCCCGCAGGACGACGGGGGATGGGAGCGGGCAGGGTTTGAACCCGGGACCATCGGTAAATCGATACGACAGTCCAGCGTGCAAACCGCTAGACCAGGCAGCCATCCAGACCAGGCAGCCATACTGTAAATCTTTGTAAACCTAGTCAAAACTTTCTGCTCAACAGAAGGAGATTGAAAGGAAAAAATGATTGTGATAATCGTGAGAGAACAGCGAATTTCTTAGAAAAATCTTAAAATTTGCATAAACATCTATGTAAAATAAATCTTTAATATGTTTTCCAGTCGCTCGCTCAAGAGATTTATATTTAGCGTTTACAACAAGAAATATGAGAACTTTGACCTGTCCTTGATCAAGTTAGTCAGAGATTGTCCATTTCTGGTCGACGTTAAGGTAATTTCAAATTTTTGTATAAAGTAACTATAAAATTTTTATAATTGTGAAAAAAGACGGCATTTGACGCTTTCCTTATACATGAATTCACGCATTCGCTTTACTTATAACAAGTAAATGGAAAGATCCCATGGCGCAGCATAGTGTGAATGGAAAATAATATATCCAAATCCGTACTATTTTCATTCATAAAATAGCATAGCATTTTTTTTTACTTTACTTTTACTTTAAAAAGATGTTAATAATGTCCGGAGATTTCCAGGACTTTTTCGAAGGCCTATATTAAATAACATTTCAGGAGATTTCCAAGGGGCTCCTGATAAATCAAGAGGCCGCGGGAAATATGTTATAAAATGGTTCAATTTAATAATTTATACACCTAAAAATTAGCACGGGTCCAAAGAAAGTGAGGTACCCACTGCGGTCGCATATCCTGCAGTGCCTAAGGCCTGCTCTGCAAAATAGCGGCGTATGCTATGCCGCCGGTCGACTAGTTAAATAATAATGTAATAAGTAAAGCGAATGCGGAATGCGTGAATGTAAAAATAGTATTAATGGAGCTAAAAAAATAGCTATTCGACAAATCCATTTTTTCAAATAAAAACTTTTCCTTGTGGACCTACATATATTTGATTAAAATTTGAACTGAATAGACTTAATTTTGTATGTTCATTTGTGGAATTACAAGTAGCTCTTAAGTTAAGTTATATATATATTGGCTTACATAGAGTTCATTCTGCACGTGCGCATGCGTGACCTTTTTAAATAGATGAACGAGAACTATAAGAAAAAAATCTAAACACGGCTTCGCAGCTTTAACGAACGAATGTATGAAAAATTCTTTAGAAAAAAACAAATTTGAATGTCAATTTGATTGAAATATGAAGGGAATGGACTATAATTAGTAACTTAGTATATTTATGTGTTTAATTATAAAATTATCTTTGGAACAGAAGTTCTATCATCTTAGAGTGGAATTAGAGTTTTAGACCTAGGAATAGAGAGTTGTTTAAGATTTCGGGTAATGTCTAATCAAAGAATATCGTCTGGAATTCGCAAATGTCAGGAACGAATTTTTGTAAAAAATTTTGGAAAAAAAAATTTGAGGTTAATTATATTAAATAATGAAATCTGTGCAAAGTGTAGTTCTTAAAAATTAGATCTAGTTCTAGATCCTTTGGATCTTTTGTCGTGTAGACATATTCTAGATCGATGAAGTTAAAATACTTTCATAGAGTTGGTCAAAGTTTGTTTTTGAGGGTCTTAAGTTTGTTTTAGGGCTACAATAAATACATTAGGGTTAAATTTTTTACCTAAGGAAAATTTATGCAACGTTTATCAAGATTGGTCAAACGGTTTTGATTTCTATTCGGGACATACATACATACAAACATACAAACATACATACAAACATGAATACATATATAGAAACATGCATACATACACACTTACAAACATACAAACATACAAACATACATGCATACATACAAACATACATACATACAAACGAACAAACATACATACATATATACATACAAACATACATACAAACATACATAAATACAAACATTCATACATACAAACAAACATACATACATACATACGTACATACATACTATTACATACATACATACATACATACTATTACATACATACATACAAACTCACATACATACAAACATAAATACATACAAACAAACAAACATACACACATACATAAAAACATACATATATACAAGCAAACTTACGTACATACATACATACATACAAACATACAAACATACAAACATAGATACAAACATACATACATACATACATACAAACAATAGGTCTACTGAAACCATTACATAACATTTTTACAAGACTTGCGTTTCAAAACTGTCCTCTTTACCATGAGGCACATACAAGACACTGGCTTTAAAACACCACAATAGAAAGAAAACTATATGGAGAACTCCCATATGGAAACCAGAGCGCAGTTCATCTCATACATTGGTCTAGTTATCTGAACGTTCCAACATAACAATGAGAACGAGGAAGAATAAGAAAGGAGTAACTCGTCAAATTTGACTCAAACTTTTCTTAGTGTCTTAAAATTGATCCTAGTCTCCCGGAACTATTTCAGTACCACAAGACGGAGGCCTAGTGCTTTGATACAATCTTAAGAACACTTTAATACTCACGGACTTAACTGACTACTGAAGCACTAGTATTACATAATTTTCAACATTTCTTCTTCAAATAACAATACATTTATAAAAGTGTCGTTTCGCTGTCTGGTTAATAATCAGGATTATGTATAAATAATTTCTAAAATTAATATTGTATTCATCTGTTTCTTATTTCTGCTAGCATTGGGCCAATACCCAGCCAGTGACTCTGCATTGTGATTAATATCATATTTTTAAAGAAACTGTTCTTCGTTGTGGAGGCGTGACGGCCGAGTGGTGTAGCGATTGGCTTCGGTACGAGGTGTCCCGGGTTCGAATCCTAGTGAAGATTGGGATTTTTAATTTCAGAATCGTTGGGCGCCTCTTAGTCCTCCCAGCTCTAATAGGCGCCTAAAAATATTTGGGTAAAAGTAAAAACAGTAGGTCGTTGTGCTGGCCACATGACACCTTCATTAACCTTGGCCCACAAAAAACAGATAACTTTAACATCGTATCTTCTATAGATCGCAAGTTCTGAAAAGGGTACTTGCTCCTCACTGTAAAGCCCGCCCCAATATCTGTTTCTTTTAAATGTTCCTTTGCAGGTATCAGCTTTCTTCCACTCGAGTGATACAGCCAAGACAATTGACCAAATAGTCGCAGAGAGACTTCCACCATCACTCACTAGCGCTGATCCAGAGAACAAAAACGTGGAAATTGAAGACTATTCGCCTCGATATCAGGACCGCTTGGAAAAGTATTTGCACTAGAATCAAGACGTGATTTCGTTGTAGCGTAGTTTGCAAATGTAACAGCGAAGTTTAAGAAAAGCCTAAATGAATGTTAATAAAAATAAATATGCATAAATAGCAGTGCGGTGACATTTATTTACTTAAATTAAACTGTATAACTATATAATTTAAGGTCAATAAACTAATGATAAACTGAATGACTGCCTTGAGCTTGTAAACCGTCGTACCGAAGGTAACGAGTTAGAAGTTAGATAAGTGGGATCACAATCAGTGGCGTAGCTGGATGGGGGAGGAGGGGGTGAATTTTGAAAATTCCCCCGGGTCCCCACATGAGGGGGGCCCCAAGTGAGTGCTTTTACATTAAAAATTAAATATTACGCAAAATGCAGGGGCCCCCAAAGAGACAAAGGGAGAACTTCGACACACGGTGCCGCCATTGCTTCGAGAACGATGAGACAACAGAGCACATTCTGCACGAATGCCGAGCTCTGCAAGATGAACGATCGGGACAAGGTAATGAGAGAGAAAGAACTGGTCCATGTGTGGCAGAGGGTCTGTCCTTGTACGGGGATAAGGCGACCCTACAACTCACTGCTCGCTTCCTCTTCCGTGCTCTAAGGGAGTAATCTCAGCACGGTTTATTTCAAATGGGGTATCTGATTCGGTTCCACATCGAATCTCTCAGGTCGTAGTAGTCTATCCATGTTTAGACAGATTCAGTGAAATAAATTGTTGTACTCAGGAAGGGGCCTATTTTGAGTTTGTGTGCAATCTTTGTAACCTTGTTATTTATTTTTAAGGGACCAGAAGAAAGCTTTTATTTTCATTGTATTTAAAAATTCATGTTTGAATATTAGAAATAAGCTCACAACACTATGACCAATGTGTCTCAATTAGTGAAAGGAAGAATAAAACATTCTTGTGTAAGTATGAAGGTCTAAATCTGTGCATTCTATAAATACAGCTTAATTTGAAATAGAAAACTTTTGGGAAAATACATAAATAGCTTGCAATATTTTCATGAATTGTCTTAGCGAGCACACAATAGGTCAAGGGAATCTTTGTGAGAAATTTCACACGAAACTGTTTGACAGTGGATGAAATATTTTGACACATACATAAATTAATTAACTAATGAGTGATAAATGCTACTGAAAAATGTTGGTTATCAGTTACCAGGAGAAAAGTTTGTACTGTTTGTATAGTCAACACTCTTGCTGGCAAAAAGGAGGAACTCCTCTTAATACTGTGAAGAGACACAAGCTGAGCTGGTCTGGTCCTATTGTAAGACATGAATCACTTTCTAAAGTCGTTCTGCAAGGCACAGTAGAGAAGCACGAAGAAAGGGTCTGGATGGACAATGTATAAGAATGGACCGGCCTCACTATTGATATCCTGCGAAGAACGGCTACTGACCAGAAAAGTGGAGAGATTTTGTTTTGTTGCGCAAACTGTCATGGCACAGATGAGGAGTGATATTTTAGGAATATATGTAAGCTTAGATTTAGTGGAGTTATAATCCTTGTTACTTGGGTTTGTATCCACTTTTAACAAAGGTTAGAAACATCTAGCATCATAATTATGACCAACATACATCAGTCAACACTATGGGCAACTCTTAGATTACAGTGCTGCTTGATCTTTGCTATTAGTGTCTTGTATCTCTTTTGTGATTGTAAAATCACAAAATCCTGATCCAAAGGTTGATTTTTTATTTCTAGTATCTTTTTAGCTTTTTTGTGGATGTTTGTCTCAAACAGCTGCCCAAATGGGTTTTATTTTCGACAAAGAATTTACCAGCAGCATTTAGGATTCTTTGGAGTTTATTTTTTGCCAACGACTTTACCAGCAGCAATTAGGATTCTTTGGAGTTTTTTTTTTTTTTTTTTTGCTCAGATTGCCATGCCTGGCAGTCATATTAAAAGACATTTTGTATACATCATACATATGTATACAAACAAGTAATATCTTATCTTATCTTATAAATTAAAGATGTTACTTTAAAAAAAAGAAGATTATTATGTCCTACACATTTCATGTGTCAAACTAGTCATGCATGTTAATCAATGACTTGATCTCTGCTAAGTCGTTGACTTTTCTGGTTGATTCAGGCAGCCCATTTCATTCTCTAGGGAAGAGGGATTATATTTATATATTTGTACTAGCATATGGAATAAGACGTCCACTTCTTTCTTTCTGAGTATTTTATTAGGTTTTGTTTTTTATTTTGTAAATTATTTTGGTGTTTTAAGAATTATTGCTACTTTACCTTTTATTATTGTACCAAGAGGTGTTTCTAAATTTAGTGATTTTACTAATGATGTAACTCTTATTGAATGGGAATATTGGTTTGTAATTAATAAATCTCACAGTTCTATTTTGTATTTGATCTAGTTTTCTCGAGTCGAGAGATACCAAAACAGACATTTCATATTCTAATATTGGCCTAGCTGTCTTACTAAGGTTTAATAGCATTTCAGTTTTAATTTTGTATTTGATTTTTAAAAATGTTTTTTAATAAATCCTAATGTTTTGTTTCTTTTTAAATAATTCAGCAATATTGAGATTGCATAACAACGTTTTCTTTATTTTTACCTAGATTTTTTTTTAGTCTGTTAATAGTTTTACGATGGATATATAGTTTATGTTTGTTTTTTGTCTCTGTATTGTTACTCTTTATAGCTGGAATTCTTTTTTTCAGGGTGGAAAGGTATTTTTCAATTTGATTCTCATTCCTGTAATTCTTAAATCCAATTCTCTTTGTAGATTCTTAATATCAGGTCTTTTTTTTTTTCGTTCTATATATTATCTAGTCCAATGCGATAAGTAGGTCAATTATGAAAATTAGAAACAGAAGTTGGCCTTCAGACTGAGTTTACTATTATTGGTGTTGATTTGGATCCCTTTTTTATTGCAGTTAATCTCCCTATTAGTATATACTGATAATGCACACAATTATCTTTCTTAGTCAACATATTAACATTATCTCCCTTACATTTATATATTTGTTTTAGAAGTGGTGTATTTTTATGAAACAATTGTTTGCATTATTATTATTTATTATTATTATTATAGCTTTTATATAGCGCTACTTTCATGCTTCAGAACGCTTTGGCCCAATCTCATTTGTGGACCAGTGGGGGGGAGGGGGTATCTAGGAGTTGGTTTCCCGTGCTGCCTTTGGGCGCTCAGTAAACACAACTCTGCCCGAGTCGGGTGTCGAACCTCGAGCCCCCTTCTAGGTAGTCAAGCAAGCCAAGCTCAAGCCGCACTTAGCCTCTCGACCACGCTTCCCATTAAAAATTAAAAAAAAACAACAAAACGGTTTGCTTTTAGACAACAGAAAGTAGCCGTTGCACCTTTTAAGCGACAACGTATGGCGAAATTTGATTTTTCATGTCTCTTCTAGTTCTAGAGGTCTGGTTGGGACAGACGGACATTTATCATAAACCTTATAGCGACTTTTCTCCTGACGAGGGCCGCTACAAATGGGGGGCTCAAAAGTTAGTGGTTTAGGACGACGGTATTCTTTTGGGGAATGCCAACCAATGATGTGATGCTATTAAGGGCCAAAAAGTGTATTGTTGACGGAGGGCTGTCACATTAAATATACTGTGCTTGTGCCGGGGGGGGGGAGGGATTATAAAGCATTCAGATAAGAAAGCTACAACTGATAGCCCTAAGAAGTGTTTGAGCACACTCTATTATAAGAATTAGCGGGCCATTCGATTGAAGCATGAATGAGGCTAAAATGAAAGGGAATTGGCTAGAAATTGTTTAGCTGTGGGGTATCGTTGTAATGCGGAGCGTTTTAGTGATAGATTGAAGCGTATACCGGGCAAAATAAGCATTTATAACAACTTTTTCAACCGTAGCGTAGCACGGATATCAGTTAATATATACGATGGTCTTTGAAAAATAATCTCTCATATTTTTTTTCGATCGTGTCTTAACTCTTTCTCTCCGTAATTATTTACCACATTCTGGTGAAATCAACGTTGTTATCGTCAGTTAGGAGAGAAAGAGTTAATGAACCTTTTTCTCTCCTAATTAACGATACCATCGTTGATTTCAACCCATCAAATTAAATTAATCTTTGTTCTTATAAACTTTAATACGTGTTATATAAAAAGAGGATGCATTCCCCTTAAAATTCAATACCAAAATTAACGTTTTCTTATTACAAGCAAAAAAAAAGTTATTGAAGTGTTATAACAGGGTAGAATGAACACATGCAAAAGGGAACGATTCTGTCAGAACGTGGAAAAATAATTACGGAGAGAAAGAGTTAAAAATAAGAACAAGACAGGTGAGAAATAGACATCACGAACAAATGGACAGGCCTGCCTTTGAATGAAATGATATCTAAGCTTTAAGACCAGAGAGGAAAGTGGTGCCACAGCGGTTCAATAGACTAAGAGATATAAACAAGATAAATAAAAATAAAACTTCTACTAAGGGAAGTAAGTGTAGTTGTAGTTGTTTCAATTAGTTGGATCAGTCATGAAATTAAATTTATAATAGATCTAGAGTCTAGACTAATAAAAATAAATATATGCGATTAGAAATATTTTTACCAATTTTTTTTTTTTGTTTAGCGCTATTTCATGCTTAAAGCTTTCTCAATACACTGTGATTCAATCATTACCTGGGCCGAGAAAAGGGGGACAAAGAGCGGTGTATCTGTGAAATCGCTTTTTAAATGCATCTATATATAAATCCGGACAGTACAGGATTAATTTTAAAAAAATGTAAAATTAGGTAATTAACCATGGGAATTAATTATTTTGTTTGGTATCTAGAACAAGGGAAAGAAATTGTACTTGATAGATGTTGTGTGTAGGCTGAATTAGAATTATAAATATAGAATATCCGAGAATGGGTGTCAGAAAAATAACTTGTACCAACCTTTTGCCAGACAGACTAACACAGTGAGTTAATATATACTTTATAAAAGAGGAAATAACAAATGGCCCACATATTGCCAAAATAACAAAAACTCTAAAGCGTATGCGCCAAAATGGATGATCCGAAACACCCTGGTTCGTATACTAGACATGTTTGCGCACCATTCTAGATTAAAATTGCGCACTTTGACTACAGTTTGAGCAGGGAACTTGTTAACATCCCACTTCCTGGTATCCAGGTGAAACACAGAGTTCGAACACTACATTTGACTTGTTTACATCGCACTAAAGTGGTCTAAAGTCTTCACAGCCACCAACGTATTTAGGAAATGGTGAAACGAAAAACGAGATCTAAACGCAGGTCAACACATGTCGTAACCAAGAAGAAGAAAGTCTCTGTCACACAGGAAGGAGATTACTTATCGAGTCTTCCGATGGAAATTCTGGAACATATTTTTAGCTACCTGCACAGAGATGATCTTCTACGAGCCACGTCTGTGTGCACAACCTGGAAGTCTTTAATCTTAGGCAGTAAAAGTCTTTGGCGATACCAAATATTTAATATTGATTGCCGTCTACGGTTAACGAAAAAGATAAAAAATGACCTGTTGTTTTGTGCACACAATTTCGGGCCTCATTGTGAAAAGCTGTCAGTTAAGTGCCAACATACTTGTTTGTATGGGAACTGTGAGAAAATAGCAAATCAGTTTAATCTATTTCTCACTGGTTTAATTACGCCTGAATTAACTTCCTTCAAAGTATCAGGACTTCGAATGAGCAGCACCAGAAGCATAGTCATTAAAAGCATAGCCAGCGCCTTGACGCAAATGTTAAGGAAAAGTCCACTTAAGACTTTTGAAATGCCAGAAGCCTACTGGACACCGATTAAGGGTCAGGAGGTCTTGGAAGCTTTGTTTCAAAGGTCTAGAACGACTTTAGAAACGCTGAAAATTGACGACTTTTTAAGCTATTCTGTTGAACCACAGATTGACTTGGATTGGCTTTTAACTGGACTGACGTCACTTACTAAGTTAACAAAACTGTCTATAAATATTGACTACTTAACGGACGAGAGCGTTGTCTCCCTTGCTCAGGCCAGGAGAGGAGAACTGGCCTATCTTTCTCTATGGACCACGTATGTCTTTCCAGCGAGTCCTCTTATACAATACGATAGCTGGAAATATCTAGTAAGTCATTTTGCTTTCTTTTAATAATCAATGATACCTAATCCTACAAAACCTGTTGATATAGATAAAGAGACATTCATTCATTTTTAGAACGTAACCAAAACAGGCATCCTAGATAAGCTTTTCTTTAACATAGGGATGGTCGTGCGATACAAATATAGGACTTCTCATAAAGAATATGCCGCCAAAGTCGTTCTCACTGTATAAATATCCAGTACCCAAACTTACTTTATCTGACAAGTGCTTTATTTAGGTAGGACGAATTGTATTATTTTGTTTGGTATCTTGAGCAAGGAAAAGAAATCGTACTTGACAGATGTGGTAGCAGTGGCGTAGCGTAGGGGGGGGGGAGGGGGGAGCTTTTAAAAATCTTCCCGGGCCCCCACTTAGGGGGGGGGCCCAAACCGGTGTACAAAATTTGTTTGTAAATACATAAATTAATATATTTGATTGGCAAATAGTGTCAAGTACCAGTACGTTTTAAAATATTTTTCCGAAAGAGAAAAGTTAAATTTATTTTTAAATTTTAAAATGCAAATATTTAATAGATTTGTTGCCGATTATTTTACTTTCAAAAGAGATCAAACGTACTTGCAGCAAAAACTACGAATATTACTCTCTTTGTTGCCACGAACAGGGACGTCCTTAGCAGTGCTCGGGGCCGTGTGCGTGTGACATGTGCGGGGCCCCGTAAGGATAATTTGTATATACCGTACCACATCACGCTAACCGGCTTATCCGTCTCTAACGCTGTAACAATAACAAGACAGTATGTCCGCCTTAACGCTGTGGGCCTTCCTTTTTTTTTATAACAAAACATAGAACAAAGCATAGAACATTGCGTAGCCATTGCTGCCTTACTATTAGCCGCGCTAAGTCATACTTATACTGTATTGTAATTGTTCTGCATAAAGAAAATTCTTTCAACTTAAAAAAAGTTTACAAATTACTGTCATGACCATAGCCTATTGGGACAAAAACACAAAAAGCAACCAATCCAAATATTTTATTTCGTATATTAACATTTACATCCAATCGGATTTTATTAGAAAAATTTGTGGTGATCAAGTTTGTGACAATAAAATCTCCGATCGCGGTGCCCCCCCTCAAGCGCGGGGCCTGGGGCGGCTGCCCCACTTGCCACCCTCTAAAGCCGCTACTGGCCTGCGGATACGTCTGTTAGGCATAAATCCAAAAGCAATATTTCTTAACTGTAATAATCACTTTCTCAACCTGGCAGCTTTTCATTCTGCTGAGATACATCAAACAATTGTCACCTTTTTTGGAACTGTACATGAATCGTTCAACTTTTTTTTTATCCAAATTAACCCCCAGATATCCTTCCTTTTGAAGTTATTATCACATCCTTACTTTTAAAGACTAATATCTACTAGAAACTTTGATAATTCGACCACTTCTGGTTGTCTTGATTGGCACAAAGCGTTCTCTAGAAGTTGGTCTATAACTCTCTGTTTCGTTTGTTCTAACAGTTTACTGTTCGTTGCCTTTGTCGGTATCATAGTACCCAGAGATATCTTCATCGAAACTCTTGTTCAAAAAGCGTCGATTTCTTCTGATTGTTTTCCCATCGTTTGTTTATGATGTAAGATCTTGGTGAGTAATGTTTTTTTATGACAACTGCTTTCTGCCATGTTTGTCCTAGACGAACTCTCCCTTTCTCTCCTACAGGGTAATCTTTGGGTAGTCTTGCTTTTGCATCGTATTTCACTTTGCTTTTCATCTGTCGTTCGTTGAGTAATGTCTCTACATTTTCGTTTACCGATGGTTTCAATAGTTTGGGTTCACTTGGAATGATGTCCCTGAGTCTTCTACTCATCAGCAGTTGTGATTCTAATCGGAGTATTTCTATACTCGAGCATAGCAATATATAGATTCTTCTATTATTGTGGTAACCGAATCCTTTTGCTTTCGCACAAAACATAAACAATAGATATATTGAAACCATTTCAAGCTTTCTGCAAAATGATGAGAAACGGATGAAGCTGGTCACCCTATCCAACGAAGAAGCAAAAGAAGGTAGTGAATACTATGGA
>JADKLZ010001913.1:26965075-26975426 GCA_021533235.1 Biomphalaria straminea
ATCAAGAATCTGACAACAAGAGCTCCAAAATAATCTGATACTTCAATAATGAGTGAATAAGTAGTTAACGGCCAATACTAGACAATCGGCAACAAACACATCAACAACTACTAATGCTACACTGTACATCACCGTAAAAAAAAAACTCTACTGTCTCTATCTCTACATGGACTAGTACACAACACTTGAGGACTCAACCAGGACCATAACATTGGTCATATTTGCGTGTAATCGTAGTACTGCCCCTTGTCCATCGCCTGAGTTCACGTGTGTCAGCTGAACCTAGAGTTAACCCTTTCGCGCCGCCAATTTTGTTATAACAATATATAAGACTTGTCTTAGTATCGTATGACTTATCTCAGAATCATAAGAATTATTACAGTATCGTAAGACTTGGCTTAGTCTAGTAAGACGTCTTAGTCTAGTAAGACTTGCCTTAGTCTAGTAAGACTTGTCTTAGTCTAGTGAGACTTGTCTTAATTCGTAAGACTTGTCTCAGTATCGTAAGACATGTAATATTCTCATAAGAGTTGTCTTAGTATTGTTAGACGTGTCTCAGTATTGTAAGATTGTTTTACTCTAGTAAGACTTGTCCTATCTAGTCAGACTTTTGTTGGTCTAGTTGCACTCCTCATACTCTAGTCAGACTTGTCTTAGTTTCGTAAGACTTGTCTCAGTATACTTGTCTTGGTGACTAAGAACTGTCTCAGTATGAGACAGATGAGCTTGTACCCACAATTACTAACATTGTGAACTCTTCACTGACTTCAGGCATTGTACCACAGCAATTTAAACATGCACTTGTCAGGCCCTTATTGAAGAAATCCAGTCTTGACCCGGAATGTCTAAAAAAAAAACTATCGCCAATGTATCAAATCTCCCCTTCCTGTCAAAGCTTCTGGAGCGCATCGTGTTAGCGTAAATTCTTTCTCATCTTGAACAGTACTGTCTCTTGGAAGAATTTCAATCTGCATATAGGAAGTGCCGTAGCACAGAGACAGCAGTGGTCAGGGTACTAAACGACTTACTTCAAAATTCCGACATAGGCCACATATCAATTCTTTCCATGCTGGACTTGTCCGCAGCTTTTGATACGCTTGACCATGACATTATGATGGCCAGATTTTCTGCCACTTTTGGTTTAGCAGGAATTGTCCAAAAGTGGCTTGGATCCTACCTGATTGAACGCACCCAGAGTGTCGTTGTTAGTGGAACAGAATCAACAAGCTTACTCTTCTTGAAGTATGGGGTACCCCAGGATCAGTTATAGGCCCAGTACTGTTCACTATGTATACATATCCACTCAGCGGTGTCATACGGCCAACAGGCATCTTATACCATTTCTTTGCCGATGACTCACAATTATACGATTCCTCAGTACCCTCAGAGGTGTGGTACCGTTGCAAGGGTGAGCGATTGGATGGTTGAGAAAAAGCTGAAGAAGAATGAAGACAAGACAGAAATAATTAAGATTGGCACTCGGAACAACGTCTCTAAAGTCGAGAGCACATATTCTCTTTTAATCACGAACTGCCAGGTTTCTTATGTCCATGTAGTGCGGAATCTTGGAGTTTTCTTTAAGTCAACACTATCTTTCGACCCACACATAAGACAGCTCTGCAAGGGTCTTCATCTGCAGCTGCGCAGATTAGGCCAGATCCGACCATATCTAACAACGGAGTCTACAAAAACGCTAGCTGTGACATTCATACTCTCCCGCCTTGACTACTGCAACGCCGTACTAGCAGGTATACCCGATGACAAAATAGCCAAGCTGCAACGTATTCAGAACAACGCCGCACGAATAGTTCTTAAAAAAACAAGACGAGATTCTGCTACTACGCTCTTGCGCACGCTCCATTGGCTTCCTTTGAAAGCAAGAATCGATTACAAGGTCGCCACTCTTTGTCATCAGTGTATATACAAAATGAGATGCCCTTGTACCTTAGCGAACTGATTACTCCATATGTCCCCCAGAGAGCCCTACGCTCAATGGACTCAACGATTTCAGTGGTGCCACGTTTCTCCCTAAAAAGCTACGGTCTGCGGGCTTTTTCAGTTCACGGACCAAAGGTTTGGAACTCACTCCCAATTGATCTCAGACAGACAACATGCTTCGCCACTTTTAAGAAGAACGTTAAAACCTATTTGTTTAGAACTTTTTTAGATTAGTTTGTAATGCCATACGTATGTGTTTGTAATGTTTTACAGCGCCTTGAGCCTACATTTTTGTTTGTTAACAGCGCTTTATAAATAAAATTATTATTATTATGACAGTATCACAATTCGTGTTTCTATAAAAGTATAATACAATCCCCAAAATATTCAGTTTGCTAGAAGTTATCCAACTACTGAATCATTAACATCAAATAATTCTCAAAACATTCTTCTCCAAGGCACAAGCATAGCTCACATACTATGACACGAGTCATTACATTCAGTCTAAATATAACAATAGAAATAAATACAGACCACTGTTTTATTTTATTTTTAATGGACACTAATGATGACTGTTGTGACTCCGTAAAAGGTACGACATGTACAAAATAATGCCAATGTGCAAAAATAAAAAATAATAATAGCAAAACAATTAATTAAATCAATGACTTGATTGGTTTCGTAATAAATGCCTCAACATCATAAAATCTGTCTTAAAATCGCTTTTTTTTATCATTTGTCTATATAGGTTTCAGCTTCCTACCAATGCAGAAATACAGCTAAAACAATTCAACGAATTGTCGCAGAGAGAAACAAGCCACAAAATGGGACCTTATGAAAGAGTCCGCACTGACAGTCCCGATATGGGCGAAGCATCTCGACTTAAGGACCCTATTAATAGAAGGGCTTTGATGGAGCTTCTCAACAATAGTCTGATGACCTGATTTCATTTTTATTATATATTACTTACATAACATTCCCCTCCTTCCCCCCCCCCCCCCCGGCGGGGCCTCTTAATATCAATAATATATATTGGTAGTTTATTGTATATTATGTTAAAACAAGTATACACATGTAACAGCACATTCTCAGAATAAGTAGCTAACAATCTTTATAAATAATAATTAATATTCCCATATTTTGTTTTACTTGAACTATAAATGCTTTTAAGTAATTTATACATAAATATTTTATATAATATAATAAAGATCTCATACGACACGATACTAGAGTGTTCCTGATTTTTCATAAGAAGAAAATTTACATCAAGTAATTGTTTCAATATGCTCTTACATAACATTTGCTTTTCTTGTCAAAATATCGCAGGGGTCTTAGTATCTATAATATCTTGATGGTTCAAATCGCTCTTTTTCTTACAAACATATCAGTATCGATAAATAGGTTGAATACTAACTACCTCAACTGCTCGCTTGGTTTGAGGATTGTTTTTGACAGCCTTGACAAATACACATTCTTGAGTTGCTTTTTGGCACGTTGAAGCCAATGCTTTAGGAACACGTGCAAATGTTTATGAGCCGCCCGAACCATTCAAACTCTAACGTGAGTAATACTGAGCTATTTTAATTTTTTTTATTTTACACCAAGCGTAAGGATTTAGTAATAAAAGTACCTAACTAGAACCACGATGGAGTGTATTTAATGTAGGCTGTTTTTTTTAAATACCTAGTTAACGCCAAACGATTATTGAACATTTTTCTTACAATGTTACATTTTATTAAGGACTAAAATTTCCATTATCGATTTTTTTATAAAGGTTAGGTTACGTAGATTAAAAAAAACTTAAAACATCTAGGAGAAATAATCTATGATCACGCAATCCCATATTGATGAAATTATTTTAAAATCAAGCAAACCATAAGGGTTTATTAAAGTAAATTTTATAAATTAAACAGGAACAAAAAAACTAAAATGCCACCACCACACAACTGGGCAAGTATTAGAATATTCATCCTCTGTTTGAGACACCCTCAATACACGAACACATAAATAAACTATAACAAACGCAAAAAAGATCAGTGAGTTATATAGCACAGGAATATTCACATGTGATTACAGTAACATCATAGACTTAATCCTGTGTACTCCCAGGGGAGCATAGGGTCGCAACCACACCTCTTCACCGAATTCGGTTCTGAGCAGCTTTCTTCATCTGCTTCCATGTCATTCCAGTACCCTCAGCTTCACTGATGACTGACCTCTTCCAGGTTTGCTTGGGTCTGCCCACTTTCCTCTTTCCTTGTGGGTTCCAGTCAAGAGCCTGCCTTGCAACATTGGTAGCTGGTTAACGCAGGGTGTGTCCTATCCAGCTCCTCTTTCGTTTTGTAATGTCTTGGGCTATGGGCTTTTCTCTAGTTCCCTCCCACAAATCGGTAGTGACATCATTAGTAAAATAAAATTTAGGTACACCTAAGAACGGAAGTCTAAAAATTAAAGTAGCAATAACAATTAAAACACTGAACCCTGATTTACAATTAGAAAACAAAGCCTAAGAACGTAGAAGGGGTTGCCTAAATCAGCCACGAAAACCAATCTTATCTTATCTTATATAATACAGACGTTACTTCAAAAAAGAAGATGATTACGTCCTACGCGTCATGCATTCAGTCATGCATATTAACCAGTGACTTAAATGACTTGGCAATGTTAGTGTAATAAGAAATAAAAAGACACTGAAGGGTAACCTAAAACAAAGCTTTATTAAACTAGAACGTTACAACATAAACTGACGAAAGAGACTTAGTATCAATGTGAACACATTCTCGCGACGTTATACAAACATAGACAGAAACTATTTTACCTATTTTTTTTTCATCACATTCACCCCGCCTAGAATTAAAATTGCAAATAAAATAATATAGTAGGCTGTAGTATAAATAAAAGAATACCGGTACTTTGTAATATCATATATCAATAAATAGTGTCGAAATATTAGTTTCTCTTTGTTTCCTTTCTTGTATCATTGTAGGGGTGTTGACTGTCACTTCCGTGTTAGGAGCTTCTGGAGGACATTCATTATCCTCACCCTGAGCGAAGAACGAAGGTTTACTTGTTTCTGTCAGAGCGTGGAAAATAATTACGGAAATAAAGAGTGTCAGGTGGGGGATATGGCGAGAATGAATGTTATTTGATATTTCAGTATCATTATTATATCCCCGTGTTATGAATGCGAAGTGTTTCTCATGTTATGAACTGAATGATTTAGTCTTCTTTGGGGTCGTTCGTAAATGACGTCACGCAAAAAAATTGCCTTTTTTTGACCCCCCCCCCCTTTGTCACAAAGTGTCACAAATTCTCAGACCCCCCTCCCCACCTCTGCGTCACGTCACAAAGTCGTGACATTACCTTGTATTCAAGATGCATTTGTAGTGGTGCTTGTTCGGACGCAGCAGGAAGACCAATTGGAAGTTTAGCTTTATCATCCTGGCTGATTAATGAAACTTCAGCTGGACCCAAAAAGCTGGTCAGTTCTTTAAGATTTTCTATCGCGGCCGTGCAGAACTTAGTGTCTGGCTCGCTCTTATGCATGTTTTTTTTTTTTTTGCTGCTTTGATTAATCTTACTGGGACCGTTGTGACATGTTTCTTGCCGTTGAATGTTATTACATTTCTAGGACTGAGGTTATAATAGACTGTCGATCTACCAACTTGAAATCCTTCTCGTTTCAGTTCTTCAGCCAACTCATCCAGAGTCTTGATCATTCGCAGTGTTTTGCATCTACGCTTATCGTCCGCTGCGCCACCATTAGTTGCAATTTCGGTTATCGTTTCCAAAAAATTAGTTTGTCTTTCAACTAAGGATGGCTGTCCTTTTTTTCGCGAACCTTCAACTGGATTTGTTTGAATCGTTTCATCTAAAGCTATAAAGAGCGTGACGTCATTTACGAACGACCCCCTTTGAATGTGCGAGAGAGTGTGTTTAAAAAGTGTGTCCCCAGTCCAGGAAGGTTGGATAGTGTTGCTACCTGGACTGGTGGTTGATTATTAATATTTATTGTGTATTATTTGAGCTCTATTGGATATTTAAATATCATTGTTATATTCTTGGAGATCTGGAGTTGGAGTTAATGTGTATTGAAGTAAAATTGTTCTTAATAGTAATATTTAAGTATCGAGTACTCATACCCCTTCCGAGCATAAGGAGCCAAGTCTTTTCTTCTTCTTCTTCTTAAACTGTCAGGTAGAGTTGAGCCTTCGGCTCTTGGTCAGCAAAAGTGAACAAGAGATCCCTCTCACGGGCCTGAATGAGAACATTGTACACTGTTTTGTTTGGTGGGCGGGTCAGACTCGCGGCAAGAGGCCACGTATGCTAAGACCCCCGCCATTTTCCCTTTCTATACCAGGCTAACCGTGTGGGACACGCCATTTATGTAACGGCCCCTTGAGGAACAGCGCCTGGGTTGTGATAAGTCAAGAAACACAAGAACAAGCATAGAAATTAAACCCTGATAAAGAGTTAAAAATAACTACAAGACAGGGAAAAAGACAACAATTGAATGACATTCTATCCAAGCTAAAGAACAGAGAGGAAAGTGGTGCCACAGCGGTTCAATAGACTAAGGGATAGGTGAATATAAACAAGATAAATAAAAAAAAGCTTATACCATAGACATATATTATACCTAGACTGAAAACCGTCTAGGTATAGTATATGTATATGGCTTATACTAATTGAAGTAAGTGTAGTTGTAGTTGTTTCAATTAGTTTGGATCAGTCATGAAATTAAATTTTTAATAGATCTAGACCAGTGATGCCCAACCTAATTCGACCCGCGGGCCATTTTAATTTCAACACTTGTCTTGCGGGCCACTTGACCGAAAGGTGACAAAAACAAAATTAAATTGTTCTTAAACTATTTGGGTAGAAACCAGTGGATTTAGTACTTAACTAACACGTTATTTGACTCGTCATGACATAACACTACTTCTCTACCACACAAATAGGCAACAGTGTAGGTACCACCGACTCATTTTGTGGTCTCCTTTTGGTAAACATTTCCATCCATCCTCCAACCTCTTGGCGGAGTTTGACAATCCTTTATTCGCGACCCAAACCGAGAATGCCGTCATATTTATTTTATAATGCATCTATTAATATTATGTTGTTGTTTTATTAGGCAGCCAAACTTCCTTTATAAAATAAATCTGTGGCTTATTATCATGTTCACCAAAAAAAAAGATATTTTCACCTTTCCTGGTAGATAAACGCACAAATTGTAAAGATCATGATAACAGTCTATCAGTAAAAAAGTGAGGGCCCAAAAGGAGGAACAAATACATTTTTTTTCGACCTATTTTTTATTTTTGTTTGGAAGGAAGAATTCTACACTTTGTGCCGACGTTTCGGCTGGCCGGATATTGCCCGCGTATTTTGGGCATCACTGATCTAGACTAATAACAATAAATCTGTGCGATTAGAAAGATTTTTAACAATTGTTTTCCTTTAGCGCTATTTCATGTTTAAAGCGTTCTCAATACACTTTGATCCAATCATTGCCTGGGCCAGTTGAGAAAAGGGGTGGAGGAGAAAGTAGGGGTTTCTGCGTGATCGCTTTTTAAATGCATTTATATAAAAAAGAAAAACGACTGGAATTCGAACACAGTGCATAAACCTTCCTATAAAACTGTGATAGTGGAGTGCTTATTAAAATAAACGTTTTTATAGTTATCTATTGTTAGCTTCAAACCTTAAGGCGGCGACCTATAAAGGGGACTAATTCAATCTATACCACAACATCAGTCAAGTACAATTTCTTTTCATTGTTCTAGATACCAAACAAAATAATTAATACCCAAAGTTAATAATTTAATTTTATATTTTTTTAAAATAAATATTGCTTTGTCAGGTAAAAGAAATACTTGTGCGAAATTTCAACTTGATCCGTCGTTGGGTGTGCAGAAATAACTTGTACAAACCTTTTACCAGTCAGACAGACATTGAGTTGATAGAAGCTTTGTCAAAAAAAAACAGGAAAGTACCACAAATAGCTCACATATTGCTCAAACAATAAAAACTCTATAACTTATGCGCCAAGATGGATGTTCCGAAACACCCTGTTTCGTATACTAGACATATTTGCGCACCATTCTAGATTAAAATTGCACACTTTGACTACAGTTTGAGCAGTGAACTTGCTAACATCCCACTTCCTGGTATCTAGGTGAAACAAAGAGTTCGAACAATACATTTGACTTGTTTACATCGCACTAAAGTGGTCTAAAGTCTTCACAGGTACCAACGTAGCCTATTTAGGAAATGGTGAAAAGAAAAAATGAATCTAAAAGCAGATCAACACAAGTAGCAAACAAGAAGAAGAAAGTCTCTGTTACACAGGAAGATTACTTATCGAGTCTTCCAATGGAAATTCTGGTACATATTTTTAGCTTCTTGCACAGAGATGATCTTCTACGGGCCACGTCTGTGTGCACAACCTGGAAGTCTTTAATCTTGGACAGTAAAAGTCTATGGCGTCACCAACTATTTAATATTAATTGCGGTCTCCGGTTCACGAAAAATAGAAAAAATGACCTGTTGTTTTGTGCACACAATTTCGGGCCTCATTTTGAAACGCTGTCAGTTAAGTGCCAACATACTTGTTTGTATGGTAACTGTGAGAAAATTACAAAGCAGTTCAAGCTATTTCTCTCTGGTTTAATTGCGCCTGAATTAACTTCCTTCAAAGTATCAGGACTTCAAATGAGGACCACCAGAAACATAGTAATTAAAAGCATAGCCAGCGCCTTGACAACAATGTTCAGCAAAAGTCCACTTAAGACCTTTAAAATGCCAGAAGCCTACTGGGCACCGATTGAGGGTCAGTTGGTCTTGGACGCTGTGTTTCAAAGGTCCAGAACGACTTTAGAAACTCTGAAAATTGACGATTTTTTAAACGTTTCTGTTGTACGACCGATTGACTTGGATTGGCTTTTAACCGGCCTGACGTCCCTTACAAAGTTAACAAAACTGTCTATAAATATTCACTACTTAACGGACGAGAGCGTTGTCTCCCTAGCTCGGGCCAGGAGAGGAGAACTGGCCTATCTTTCTCTATGGACCACGTTTGTCTTTCCTGCGAGTCCTCTTATAAAATACGATAGCTGGAAATATCTAGTAAGTCATTTGTGCTTTATTTTAATATCCAATAATACATAATCATACAAAACCTGTTGATGTATATAAAGAGATATTGTTTTATTTTTAGAACGTAACCAAAAGCAGGCATCCTAGAAAAGCTTTTCTTTTAGATAGGGATGGTCGTGCGATACAAATATAGAACATTTTATATAGAATGTGCTGCCAAAGTTGTTCTCACTGTATAAATAGCCAGTACCTAAACCAACTTTATCTGAGAAATGCTTTATTTAGCTAGGACGAATTGTATTATTTTGTTTGGTATCTTGAACACGGAAAAGAAATCGTACTTGACAGATGTGGTAGTATTAAAATGAATTAGTATCACTGACCCAGATAACCCCTCCTCCCTCCGACGCCCCTTAGCTGTATAACTGGAAACAGATGAATGGAGTCCGAATTTGGCAGATAAAATATGAAGTTTATTAGATAATTATAATACTGCACATTTAGCAGTTACATCACAACTTCCAATGTGAAACGTAATAACATCCACATAACAGCGGTATTGAATACCTTCGAAATGATTAGTCACAGAAAAAAACACACAATTAACATCCGCATCACAGCGGGTAACAATAAGCCTCATAGTCACTATTTGACTCTTAAAATCCAGTTAATTTATACACCTTGAATTAGCGCGGGTTCTATGAAACTGCGGGACCTACTGCGGTCGCATAGGTTGCAGTGGCCTAAGGCCGGCCATGCCAATTAGCAGCGTATGCTACGCCGCCGGTCGACTAGTTATCTTATAAAAGGGGCCCACTGAGCGTCGTGTTTTTAAGAAATCTCTCTACAGTGTAATGCTAATTTTATCTAACAAATTTTCTGAAATAGTGTAATCGCCTACATCCGTAGACAGAGCTAGCCTAGTAGTCCTTTTAAGGTCTACACTCTCAGCGATTGAAAAGCAACATAAGGCCTATATTTCTTATAAAGATATAGAGTTCAGTCTATGCACGTGTACAGAGATCAATACTCATAATGGCTTAACTTGTGCCGATGTGCCAAAACCAAAAAATCAAATAACAACTATTAGACAAGTGATAGGATCATAGCTAATTGAAAAAGCTACAACCTATAAACAATTGGTGAAAATATTTCTAGTCGCAAGGATATAGTGTTGATAATGCATATGCCTTAGAAATTGAATGACTGATCCAATCTAATTGATACAATTTCATCCAATCACACTTAAAATAAGCTTTTTTTTTTTGTTCTTGTTGCCTCTGCAGGTCAAATCATGTCCCGATATGGAAGTGGC